>JAGIQG010000044.1:2190322-2220322 GCA_024679065.1 Sphyrna mokarran
CGCTCAGTCACTACACCCCACTCCGCTCAGTCACTACACCCCACTCCCCTCAGTCACTACACCCCACTCCCCTCAGTCACTACACCCCACTCCCCTCAGTCACTACACCCCACTCCCCTCAGTCACTACACCCCACTCCCCTCAGTCACTACACCCCACTCCCCTCAGTCACTACACCCCACTCCCCTCAGTCACTACACCCCGCTCCCCTCAGTCACTACACCCCACTCCCCTCAGTCACTACACCCCACTCCCCTCAGTCACTACACCCCACTCCCCTCAGTCACTACACCCCACTCCCCTCAGTCACTACACCCCACTCCCCTCAGTCACTACACCCCACTCCCCTCACTCACTACACCCCACTCCCCTCAGTCACTACACCCCACTCCCCTCAGTCACTACACCCCACTCCCCTCAGTCACTACACCCCACTCCCCTCAGTCACTACACCCAACTCCCCCCAGTCACCACACCCCTCTCCCCTCAGTCACTGCATCTCACTACCCTCAGTCACTACACCCCACTCTCCTCAGTCACTACACCCTACTCCCCCCAGTCACTGCACCTCACTCCCTTCAGTCACCTACACCTCAGTCTCCTCAGTCACTACTCCCCAGTGCCCTCAGTCACTACACCACACTCCCCTCATCACTACACCCCACTCCCCTCAGTCACAACATCCCACTGCCCTCAGTTACCTCACCCCACTCCCCTCAGTCGCTAAATCTCACTCCCATCAGTCACTACACCCCTCTCCCTTCAGTCACAACACCCCACTCCCCTCAGTCGCTATATTTCACTCCCATCAGTCACTACACCCCTCTCCCCTCAGTCACTACACCCCACTCCCCTCAGTCACTGCACCCCCCTCCCCTCAGTCATTACACCCCACTACGCTCAGTCATACACCCCACTCCCTCAGTCACTGCACTCTCTCCCTTCAGTCACTACACCCCTCTCCCCTCAGTCACTACCCCACTCCGCTCAGTCACTACACCCCACTCCCCTCATTACTACACCCCACTCCCCTCAGTCACTGCCCTCACTCCCTTCAGTCACCTATACCTCAGTCTCCTCTCCTAGTCCCCAGTGCCCTCAGTCACTACCCTCACTGCCTCAGTCACTACCACCACTCCTCTCAGTCACTACACTCCACTCACCTCAATCACTACACCCCACTCCCCTCAGTCACTACACCCCACTGCCCTCAGTCATGACACCCCTCTGCCCTCAGTGACTGAATCCCACTGCCCTGAGTCAGTACACCCAATTCCCCGCAGTCACTACACCCCATTGCCCTCAGTCACTACGCCCCACTCCCCTCAGTCACTGCACCCTTCTCCCCTCAGTCACCTTCACCCCAGTCTCCTCAGTCACTGCTTCCCAGAGCCCTCAGTCACTACACCCCACTCCCCTCAGTCACTGCATCTCACTCACCAAAGTGACTATATCTAACTCCCCCCAGTCACTACACCCCACTGCCCTCATTCACTACACCCCACTGCCCTCAGTTACTACATCCCAGTCCCCTCAGTCACTACACCTCAGCCCCCAAACCCGCCACTCCTCAGTCATTGTACCCCACTGCTCTCAGTCACAACACACCACACCACCCCTCCTCAGTCAACATACCCCAGATCCCTCAGTCACTATGTTCCATTCCCTTCAGTTACAGTCATTACTCTCCCCTCAGTTTCTACGTTGCACTCCACTCAGTTACCACATCCCACTCCCCTCAGTAACTACTGGAAATGTAGCTGTGGAGAGCACTGAGGTACAGGGTTGCAAATTGGGGAGTATTGTAGTAGATAGGGAGGATGTGTTAGAAATTCTCGAGGGTTTGAAGTTGGATAAGTCCCCTGGGCCGGACGGGATTTACCCTAGGATTCTCTGGGAGGCAAGAGAGGAGATTGCAGAGCCTCTGGCTCTGATCTTCAGGTCCTCGTTGGTTACGGGTGTGGTTCCGGAGGACTGGAGGATGGCGAATGTGGTCCCATTGTTTAAGAAGGGGAAGAGAGACCTTCCTGGGAATTATAGGCCAGTGAGTCTTACTTCTGTGGTGGGCAAGGTATTGGAGAGAATTATTAGGGATAGGATTTATAGTTATTTAGAGAGAAATGAATTGATTGGGGATAGTCAGCATGGTTTCGTGAAGGGTAGGTCATGCCTTACTAACCTCATTGAGTTTTTTGAGAAAGTGACCAGAGAGGTGGATGGGGGTAAGGCGGTTGATGTAGTATATATGGACTTTAGTAAGGCTTTTGATAAGGTGGCCCATGGAAGACTTCTACAGAAAATGCAGATGTGTGGAATAGAGGGTGATTTAGCTAATTGGATTAGAAATTGGCTGGCAGATAGAAGACAGAGGGTGGTGGTTGATGGGAGATTTTCATCGTGGAGTTCGGTGACGAGTGGTGTGCCTCAGGGGTCTGTTTTGGGGCCCCTGCTGTTTGTAATTTTTATAAATGATCTGGATGAGGGTATTGAGGGATGGATCAGTAAATTTGCAGATGATACTAAAGTTGGTGGTGTGGTAGATAGTGAAGAGGGGTGTTTTAGTTTACAGAGTGACTTGGACAAGTTGCAGAGCTGGGCCGAGAGGTGGCAAATGGAGTTTAATGTGGAAAAGTGTGAGGTAATGCACTTTGGCAGGAACAATAAATGTGTAGAGTATAGGGCTAATGGTAGGGCTCTTAATAGTGTTGAGGAACAGAAGGATCTTGGTGTATGTGTCAATAGATCCCTGAAAGTAGGCAGTCAAGTGGATAAAGTTGTTAAGAAGGCTTATGGAGTCTTAGCTTTTATTGGTAGGGGGATTGAATTTAGGAGCCGCAGCATCATGTTGCAGCTGTACAAAACTCTAGTGCGGCCGCACTTGGAGTATTGTGTGCAGTTCTGGTCGCCACATTATAAGAAAGATGTGGAGGCATTGGAGAGGGTACAGAGGAGGTTTACTAGGATGTTGCCTGGTATGGAGGGCAGGTCCTATGAAGAGAGGTTGAAGGATTTGAGGTTGTTTTCGTTAGAAAGGAGGCGGCTAAGGGGGGATCTTATTGAAACATATAAGATGATTAGAGGTTTGGATAGGGTGGACAGTGATAGCCTTTTTCCTAGGATGGAGAAAGCTAGCACGAGGGGACACAGCTTTAAATTAAGGGGTATGAGTTATAGGACGGATATCAGAGGTAGGTTCTTTACTCAAAGAGTGATTAGGGAGTGGAATGCCCTGCCTGCAGCTGTTGTAGATGCGCCAAGTTTGGTGGCGTTTAAGAGGTTAGTTGATAAGTATATGGATGAGAAGGGAATGGTTTAGTTAGGAGGGGCATTGCTTTTTATTTTGGTCGGCACAACATCGAAGGCCGAAGGGCCTGTTCTGTGCTGTATTGTTCTATGTTCTATGTTCTATGTACTCGTTGGTTACGGGTGTGGTTCCGGAGGACTGGAGGATAGCGAATGTGGTCCCATTGTTTAAGAAGGGGAAGAGAGACCTTCCAGGGAATTATAGGCCAGTGAGTCTTACTTCTGTTGTGGGCAAGGTATTGGAGAGAATTATTAGGGATAGGATTTATAGTTATTTAGAGAGAAATGAATTGATTGGGGATAGTCAGCATGGTTTCGTGAAGGGTAGGTCATGCCTTACTAACCTCATTGAGTTTTTTGAGAAAGTGACCAGAGAGGTGGATGGGGGTAAGGCGGTTGATGTAGTATATATGGACTTTAGTAAGGCTTTTGATAAGGTGGCCCATGGAAGACTTCTACAGAAAATGCAGATGTGTGGAATAGAGGGTGATTTAGCTAATTGGATTAGGAATTGGCTGGCAGATAGAAGACAGAGGGTGGTGGTTGATGGGAGATATTCATCGTGGAGTTCGGTGACGAGTGGTGTGCCTCAGGGGTCTGTTTTGGGGCCCCTGCTGTTTGTAATTTTTATAAATGATCTGGATGAGGGTATTGAGGGATGGATCAGTAAATTTGCAGATGATACTAAAGTTGGTGGTGTGGTAGATAGTGAAGAGGGGTGTTTTAGTTTACAGAGTGACTTGGACAAGTTGCAGAGCTGGGCCGAGAGGTGGCAAATGGAGTTTAATGTGGAAAAGTGTGAGGTAATGCACTTTGGCAGGAACAATAAATGTGTAGAGTATAGGGCTAATGGTAGGGCTCTTAATAGTGTTGAGGAACAGAAGGATCTTGGTGTATGTGTCAATAGATCCCTGAAAGTAGGCAGTCAAGTGGATAAAGTTGTTAAGAAGGCATATGGAGTCTTAGCTTTTATTGGTAGGGGGATTGAATTTAGGAGCCGCAGCATCATGTTGCAACTGTACAAAACTCTAGTGCGGCCGCACTTGGAGTATTGTGTGCAGTTCTGGTCCCCACATTATAAGAAAGATGTGGAGGCATTGGAGAGGGTACAGAGGAGGTTTACCAGGATGTTGCCTGGTATGGAGGGCAGGTCCTATGAGGAGAGGTTGAAGGATTTGAGGTTGTTTTCGTTAGAAAGGAGGCGGCTAAGAGGGGATCTTATTGAAGCATATAAGATGATTAGAGGTTTAGATAGGGTGGACAGTGATAGCCTTTTTCCTAGGATGGAGAAAGCTAGCACGAGGGGACACAGCTTTAAATTAAGGGGTATGAGTTATAGGACGGATATCAGAGGTAGGTTCTTTACTCAAAGAGTGATTAGGGAGTGGAATGCCCTGCCTGCAGCTGTTGTAGATGAGCCAAGTTTGGTGGCGTTTAAGAGGTTAATTGATAAGTATATGGAAGAGAAGGAAATGGTTTAGTTTGGAGGGACATTGCTTTTTATTTTGGTCGGCACAACATCGAAGGCCGAAGGGCCTGTTCTGTGCTGTATTGTTCTATGTTCTATGTTCTATGTTCTATAACACACTCATCTCAGTCACTACATCCCACTCACGAAAGTGACTATATGTAACTCCCCCCAGTCACTACATCCCATTGCCCTCAGTTTCTACACCCCAGTGCCCTTAGTCACTACACTCCACTACCCTTAGTCACTGCAGCCCACTTTCCTCAGTCACGACATCCGACTCCCTCCAGTTACTACTGCCACCTTCCCTCAATTTTTACAGCCCACTCCCGCAGCCATTACATGACACTCAGTCACTACATACCACTCCCATCAGTCTCTTCACCCTCGCCCCTCAATCACGACACCTCATCTCACCTCAATTACTGCATCGCATCCGACTCAGCCGCTACACTCTACTCTGTCCAGACCATACGTGCTGTTTCTGCTCTCTGTCAATATCTCATCCTCCCCTCAGTCATTAATTCACAATCCACGATCTCCCACTGCCATCAGTCAGTTTATCCCACCTCCCACAATATCTAGAGGACACTCGGCTCAGTCACCACATCTTACCACAGCCAGTCAACACAGCCTATTCATCACATTCACTTCAACCCCTCAACTCAGTCACTAAGAAGAGTTCTTCACCACTGAGTAACTTTATCTCACTCTGCTCAGTCACTGAGAACAGAACAAATAGGAGCATTGAGTAATTCAGGCCTCCTAGCTCACTTTGCTGTACGATACACTCATGTTAGACAGTACATTGGAATCCCCAAAATCACTACACTTTTCGCCCCAAAATTAGCGTAATCATTTCACATAATCACCACTGCCGACTACTTCTCACCGCCCTCAGCCAATGCTTCGCCCTCCAGCCATTTTTTTTTCTTGAATCAGTTAAGGCATTGCCCTCTGCCATCAGTCGGTGCAACACTTTCTCCCAATTAGCAAATGGCCACGTTCATGTGTTGGAGTTGGGCTCAACTACGGACACATCGAGATCTTCCCTCAGAAGTCGGAGGACCTCTAGACCTACAAGTAAATTTAAAAGCGCCCAATTGAGAGGAATAGATAGGGTGGATTCCCGGAGGCTATTTCCCATGGCTGAAATGTTCGCTACGAGAGGACACAGGTTTAAGGTGCTTAGGGGCAAATACAGAGGAGATGTTAGATGTAATTTTTCACTCAGAGGGTGGTGAGTGAGTGGAATCGGCTGCCATCAGTCGTGGTAGAGGCGAACTCACTGGGGTCTTTGAAGAGACTTCTGGATGAGTACATGGGATTAAATGGGATTGGGAGTTACAAATAGTTCTATGGCCTGTTAAGTATAGATATGATCAGCACAAATTGAGGGCCGAAGGTCCTGTTTGTGCTGTAGTGTTCTATGTTCTCTCAGTGATTGTTAGAACATGGGAGTTGACTTTTAGAAGCGTGGGTCGATTGTAAAAGTGGGGAGTGAAGGGAGGGCTCTGGGTCTGCAGGAGGGCGCAGCTCCCAGTCAGGAGGTTTGGGAGGTGCGTTTTCTATGTCTCTGGGAGTCGGCAGAGAGAAAGCTCTGACTGGATTCTGTATCCTCAGCACGTATTGCCTGTAACCCCCTGTATCCTCAGCATCCTCTGCACCATCAGTGTTACTGTCAATGTGTCCCTAAACCCCTGTATCCTCAGCATGTACTGTTATTGTCACTGTGTCTCTAACTCCCTGTATCCTCAGCATGTACTGTTATTGTCACTGTGTCAGTAACCCCCTGTGTCCTCAGCATGTACTGTTATTGTCACTGTGGCTGTAACCCCCTGTATCCTCAGCATGTACTGTTATTGAGGACGTTGCTGGGGGCAGTTACTTCAACATGATCACCGCAAATATTGATTTGCTTCCAGGTTTGGAGCTCAGAGTCAGGATGAGAAGTTGCCAGCAAGTGAAAGGAAATACTTTACTCTTTCAGAACCTCCTTCCCACAGTGCTGCTTCTACATGATCCAGCTACTGAAATGTAATGCTCCTGTTACTGGGATTCGCTGTGCATTAGTTCAGCACTGATTTTCCCTCCGTTACTACAATGACCATGTGCTGAAAGGGAACAAGTACAGATTAACTTTACAATCTGACATAAGAATAGTGAATTAGCAGCACTCTGTGTTAGCAGTGCTTGGATTCCCCATCCTCCCTCATAAACACACAATCTCTGTCCGCTACACCCTATTACTCACACACAATCCCTGTCTGATATTCCCCTCTCTCACACACACATATCTCTGTCTAGTATTCCACTTTCTCTCACACACACAACCTATGTCTGCTATTCTCCTCTCTCTCATATGCACACAATCCCTGTCTGATGTTTTCCTCTCTCACACACACATGTCTGATATTCCTCTCTCTCTCTATCTCTCTCTCACTCACTCACATACGCACACAAACATAATCTATGTCTGTTATTCCCCTGTCTCATACAATCACACATAATCCCTGTTTGATATTCCCCTCTCTCTCTCACTCACACACACGCACACAAATCTCTGCCTGATATTCCCCTCACTCTCACACGCACACAATATATGTCTGATATTCCCCACTCTCTCTCTCTCACACACACATACAATCCATGTGTGCTATTCCCCTCTCTCACGTGCACACAATACATTTCGAAAGTTTCCCTCTTTCACACAGACACACACACAGACACACACAGACACACACACACAGACACACACACACAGACACGCACACACACAATCTCTATCTGATATTCCCCTCGCTCTCTCTCTCTCTCCCTCTCTCTCTCTTTCACACACACACAAACATACACACACACAATCCCTGTCTGATATTCGCCTCTCTCACACAGACAATCCCTGTCATTCCACTTTCTCTCACACACACAATCCATGTCTGCTATCGCCCTCTCTCACATGCGCACAATGCATTCTGATATTCCCCTCTTTCACACAAACACACAAACACACACACACACACGTACAATCTCTATCTGATATTCCCCTCTCTCTCACACACAATCCATGTCTGCTATTCCCCTCTCTCACATGCACACAATCGTAGAACAAAGAACATAGAACATTACAGCACAGAACAGGCCCTTCGGCCTTCGATGTTGCGCCGACCAATATAAAAAGCAATATAAAAAGCAATGCCCCTCAAAAACTAAACCATTCCCTTCTCCTCCATATACTTATCAACTAACCTCTTAAAAGCCACCAAACTTGGCGCATCTACAACTGCTGCAGGCAGGGCATTCCACTCCCGAGCCACCCTTTGGGTAAAGAACCTACCTCTGATATCCATCCTATAACTATCACCCCTTAATTTAAAGCTGTATCCCCTCGTGCTAGCTTTCTCCATCCTAGAAAAAAGGCTATCACTGTCAACCCTATCTAAACCTCTAATCATCTTATATGTTTCGATTAGGTCCCCTCTTAGCCGCCTCCTTTCTAACGAAAACAACCTCAAATCCCTCAGCCTCTCTTCATAAGACCTGCCCTCCATGTCAGGCGACATCCTGGTAAACCTCCTCTGTACCCGCTCCAATGCCTCCACATCTTTCTTATAATGCGGGGACCAGAACTGCACACAATACTCCAAGTGCGGCCACACTAGAGTTTTGTACAATTGCAACATGACGTTGCGGATCCGAAATTCAATCCCCCTACCAATAAAAGAGAAGGCTCCATATGCCTTCTTAACAACCTTATCGACTTGACTGCCTAGTTTCAGGGATCTATGCACATACACACCACGATCCCTTGGTTCATCAACAATACTAAGAATCCCACCATTAGCCCTATACTCTAAACATTTATTGTTCCTGCCATAGTGCATTACCTCACACTTTTCCACATTAAACTCCATTTGCCACCTCTTGGCCCAGCTCTGCAACTTGTCCAAGTCTCTCTGCAAACTATAACACCCCTCTTCAAAATCTACCACTCCACCGACTTTAGTGTCATCTGAAAATTTACTAATCCATCCTTCAATACCCTCATCCAGATCATTTATAAATATTACAAACAGCAGGGGCCCCAAAACAGACCCCTGAGGTACACCACTTGTCACCAAACCCCACGATGAATATCTCCCATCAACCACCACCCTCTGTCTTCTATCTGCTAGCCAATTCCTAACCCAATTAGCTAAATCACCCTCTATCCAATACATCTGCATTTTCTGCAGAAGTCTTCCATGGGCCACCTTATCAAACGCCTTACTAAAGTCCATATATACCACATCAAACGCCTTACCCCCATCCACCTCCTTAGTCACTTTTTCAAAAAACTCAATGAGGTTAGTAAGGCACGACCTACCCTTCACAAAACCAAGCTGACTATCCCCAATCAATTCATTTCTCTCTAAATAACTATAAATCCGATCCCTAATAATTCTCTCCAATACTTTGCCCACAACAGAAGTAAGACTCACTGGCCTATAATTCCCTGGAAGGTCTCTCTTCCCTTCTTGAACAACGGGACCACATTCGCTATCCTCCAGTCCTCCGGAACCACACCCGTAACCAACGACGACCTGAAGATCAGAGCCAGAGGCTCTGCAATCGCCTCTCTTGCCTCCCAAAGAATCCTAGGGTAAATCCCGTACGGCCCAGGGGACTTATCCAACTTCAAACCCTCGAGAATATCTAGCACATCCTCCCTATCTACTTCGATACCTTCCAGTTTGCTACCATGTACCTCAGTGTTCTCCATAACTACATTTACATCACCCTGCGTGAATACCGAAGAGAAATATTTATTCAGTGCCTCTCCAATCTCTTCAGGCTCCACGCACAACTTCCCACTGCTGTCTATGACGGGCCCTAATCTTGTCCTAACCAATCTTCTATTCTTAACATATCTAAAGAAAGCTTTAGGATTCTCCTAATCCTATCAGCCAAAGTCTTCTCGTGTCCCCTCTTAGCTCTCCTCAATTCACTCTTTAGCTCCCTCCTGGCTAATCTATAGCTATCCATTGCAGTAACCGAGCCTTCAATCCTCATCCTGACATAAGCCTCCTTTTTCCTTTTAACCAGCAAATCAGCTTTTTTCGTACACCAAGGTTCTCTTACTCGACCATTTCCTCCTTGCCTGACAGGGACATACTTATCAAGGACTCGCAGCAGCTGCTCCTTGAATAAGCTCCACATTCCAGATGTTCCCAGTCCCTGTAGTTTCCTAGTCCAATCTATGCACCCTAGTTCTCTCCTGATGGCCTCATAATTACCCTTCCCCCAGCTATAACTACTGCCCCCAGCTTCATGCCTATCCCTATCCATCACTAAGGTGAACGTAACCGAATTAGCTTTTATTGGTAGGGGGATAGAATTTCGGAGCCGCAACGTCATGTTGCAACTGTACAAAACTCTAGTGCGGCCGCACTTGGAGTATTGTGTACAGTTCTGGTCCCCGCATTATAAGAAAGATGTGGAGTCATTGGAGAGGGTACAGAGGAGGTTTACCAGGATATTGCCTGGTATGGAGGGCAGGTCTTATGAAGAGAGGCTGAGGGATTTGAGGTTGTTTCATTAGAAAGAAGGCGGCTAAGAGGAGATCTTATTGAAACATATAAGATATTAGAGGTTTAGATAGGGTGGACAGTGATAGCCTTTTTGCTCGGATGGAGAAAGCTACCACGAGGGGACATAGCTTTAAATTAAGGGGTGATAGTTATAGGACGGATGTCAGAGGTAGGTTCTTTACCCAGATGGTGGTAAGGGTATGGAATGCCCTGCCTGCGTCAGTTGTAGATGAGCCAAGTTTGGTGGCGTTTAAGAGGTTAGTAGATAAGTTTATGGACGAAAAGGGAATGGCTTAGGTTAGAGGGTCATTGCTTTTTCCTAATTGGTCGTGGCAACTTCGAAGGCCGAAGGACCTGATCTGCGCTGTAATGTTCTATGTTCTAATATGAAATGCTGGCCAGTGCTGAGCGCGTTATCTCTCATTATGTTGTAATGCTGAGCACAGCATTCAATCAATGTATAAACTCATTTTACTCCGAAATGCCCTGAAACGGCAATTTCTATGCCATCGTGACGACTGACAATAAAAGTTCTTGATTGGGTAGGTGAGTAGCAACTTAGAAATGTTTATTTGGTGGAATAACTTGCACTGTAAAACCTGGTGGAAGGTTGTTACTGATGACGTCGTTAAGCTTGTCATAGCATTGTCATAACTGCATTTTAATGTGTCTGAATAGGAATATCTAGACACTAAATTTATACAGAATTTGGACCAATGACCAGAGGGTAACATTGATGTCAGAAGTCTTGTGTTGCTTGGTGCACATTACAATTGCTCTGAATATTGGTTACTGGCAGCGGCCAAAAACTGTATTTCTACTCTGTAAACATTGTTAGGAAGACTAGCATCACATCTTTGTTGACGTCTGCAGTTTTAGTGCATAAAATCAATAGCAACAGAGAATATTTTCTACCATTTGTTAAAGTTGTTTGAAAATAATGGTAGAAACAAGATGAGCATAGAACATAGAACATTATTGAAACATATAAGATGATTAGAGGTTTAGATAGGGTGGACAGTGATAGCCTTTTTCCTCGGATGGAGAAAGCTAGCACGAGGGGACATAGCTTTACATTAAGGGGTGGTAGTTATAGGACGGATGTCAGAAGTCGGTTCTTTACCCAGAGGGTGGTAAGGGTATGGAATGCCCCGCCTGCGTCAGTTGTAGATGTGCGAAGTTTGGTGGCGTTTAAGAGGCTAGTAGATAAGTTTATGGATGAAAAGGGAATGGTTTAGGTTAGAGGGTCATTGTTTTTTCTTAATTGGTCGGCGCAACATCGAAGGCCGAAGGGCCTGTTCTGCGCTGTAATGTTCTATGTTAACATAAAACGAGATGGTTCTGTTCAGATTGCATTTCGCCAACAGAAAATGTTACTAACAATTGACTGGTGGGGAAATAAAGTGCAGTCGTGATACAGAACGCAAATAATCACAATCAGTAAAAATTGATCTTATATTTATCTATCCACATTCCACAAATGAGACAAATTGGATTTTGTGCCAATGTGGGTAAGTACAACATCTATTTTTTTTTCAGAGTTTGTAGCCAGCTTGTTATGAATGTTCCCAGACACACGTTGCTCAGAAATTGGGCATAAGTCAGCTCTGACTTTCATTATTGTAAATCTGACGCTACTGTGTTCATTTTGTTGCTCTCATCAGACTTTTTTTTTAAGTAAAGCGATAACATTTGACAAGCATGTCTTTTTGCTTCAGACTTCATGCTGACTTCTCCTTGTTATACTTTGTGTTTCTATTACAGATTTCAGGGAGGTTTCCAGAATGTTACCGAGATGTTGCTAATTGTCCTTTAGTTAATTACACTCCCGTTTCTAATACATTAGAATCTTGTGGCCCCTAAATAAATATTTATAAAGGTTTGATAGTTCATTTGTTATTTATTTTCTCTCTCCGTGGTGATGGTTTTCATCCTAATCAATGCTTCATCCCCTTTTTAAAATAACTGAACCAATTATTTCCATCACATTGCATGTTTTGAGGTTAGAACATAGAACATAGAACAATACAGCACAAACAGGACCTTCGGCCCACGAGTTGCACCGATCACATCTACCAATTCACAGACCTATCTATAACCCCCTATCCTATTCTTTTCCATATACTCATTCAGAAGTCTTTTAAAAGACCCCAGTGAGTTTGCCTCAACAACCTCCGACGGCAGTCGGTTCCATTCACTCACCACCCTCTGAGTGAAAAACTTACCCCTGACATCTCCTTTGTATTTGCTTCCCTGCACCTTCTCGTAGTGATCATTTCAGCTCGGGGAAATAGTCTCTGAGACGCCACCCTATCTATTCCTCTCAACATTTTATAAACCTCTATCAGGTCGTCTTGATGGTAGTTTGATTAATTTATCTCATTATCACTTAATAGTACAGCTTTGCCTTCCATAGATTTCTTCCACTTCTTTATACCAAATATTAAATTTTCCATAGTGGCCTTACTGTCACAGAAACAGCATAATGTCCTTCCAACTGACATCATGATCCGTATAAGATACCCAAATATGTTATGGCATCAGGCAGTCAGATCCCATATATTTCCAAGACCAATCAGCTGGATAACCCCACCTCCACTCCATCCTCGCCTCCTCCCTGAGTAAAGCAAATAGAATCCTGCTGCTCACAAGCATCAAGTCATCAAAAATAACCAAAGCATTGAATAGGGGTCATGAGCCTTGAGACGTTTCTGAGAATTGCATAAGTTGTGCATATTATTGACGTATGAAGGTACTTCGGTCCACCTTGTTGTCCAACAAGGGGCATAGACGTGATGGGTTGTGAGACGGCTGCTCTTGGATTTTTCAAGAGTATCCTAGTGCTTCACGTCATTAGTGTACGCTTGACCTAGACCATTTGATGGGCAACACGACAGCTCAGTGACTATCGCTGTGCTGGGCAGATACATGGATTTGGGGCCTGTTTGCACATTCTCCCTGTGCTTGCGGTTTCCTTTCACACCCCAAAGGAGTGCTCTTAGGTTGATTGCTCAAACAAATTGTCCCCAAATTGTCTCCCCAATTTGGTTCCTATGCAGATTTCCATAAATACAGACAAGGAAGTGAGAACGTTAAAATGGCAGTGCAGTCTCTTTGGCCGAAGGGCCTGTTTCCCGTGCTATGTTGTTCTTTGTTATTTGAAGATGCTGGAAATCCCAAATCACAGAAAATGCTGGAATGATATAAATCTGGGAACATCTGTGGAGCTACAGAGAGTGTTACCGTTTAAAGACTGTCCGAATCTTTCATCGAACTTCCAAATCAGAATGTTAACTCTTTTTCAATTTCCACCGAGTTTGCCAGACCTACTGGCAATTTATGATTTTAGTATAACAGAATATCATTGTCTATCATTCAGTTCTCAGACATGCTGATTTAATGTCAGTTATATACTTTTGTTTCCCTTTTTTACAGTTAATTTAATAACAATCGTAATATTTTCCCGTGGTAAGTGTGGCCTCTCCACTTGCACCAAACGCTATCTGGTTGCCATGGCAGTGGCAGATCTACTGGTCATTGTTTCTGATGTCCTGATGAAGCGAATGAATGTTTACTATACCCCGGGATCCTTGCTGAATATTACCTATGTTTGTGCAGTGTTGAATGTTCTCACTCGTGCATCTACAGACTGTTCTGTCTTGTTCACAGTCACTTTCACCATTGACCGATTCATAGCTATTTGTTGCCAGAGGTTGAAAATGAAATACTGCAATGAGAAAACTGCGACTGTGGTTCTCACAACAACAGGATCGCTGCTCTGTTTAAAAAACATTCCCATCTACTTCTTATTTGAGCCTGAAGCAATAATTGACACAGTCCCGTGGTTCTGCAAGATAAATCCAAGCTGTTACACTGAACCTGGATGGGTGGCATTTGATTGGTTTGACACAATTTTAAATCCATTGCTCCCATTCATTTTAATTCTGCTGCTCAACAGTCTGACAGTCAGACATATTTTACTGGCCAGTCGAGTCCGTAAAGGATTGCGGGGTCAGAGCAAGGGCGAGAATTACAATGACCCAGAGGTGGAGTGCAGAAGGAAGTCTGTGATTTTACTTTTTGCCATATCTGGCAGCTTCATATTGTTGTGGATTGTCTATGTTATACATTTCTTATATTACATCATAACAGGAATGAATCCCAGACACTACACTGATCCTGTGTATGTGTTTAAAGAATTTGGTTTTATGCTGCAAATTCTAAATAGCTGCACAGACACATTTATATACGGGGTTACTCAGTCCAAGTTCCGGGAGGAGTTCAAGAGGGAAGTGAAATGTCTACTTAAACCAATTATTCAAATAATTAATAATCAAAACAAATGACCACAGTTCAGAGCCAGTTTTCCAGTAGATAAACCCAAGCTGTTTTTGTTCAGGAAGTCCTGGTAGTCCTAGTCCAGAATTGCGTACTTTTATTGGTAGAGGGATTGAATTTAGGAGCAGTGAGGTTATGTTACAACTGTACAAAACTCTGGTGCGGCCGCACTTGGAGTATTGCGTACAGTTCTGGTCCCCACATTATAAGAAAGATGTGGAAGCATTGGAAAGGGTGCAGAGGAGGTTTACCAGGATGTTGCCTGGTATGGTGGGAAGGCCTATGAGGAAAGGCTGAGGGACCTGAGGTTATTTTCATTAGAGAGAAGAAGGTTACGCGGTGACCTAATTGAGGCGTATAAGATGATCAGGGGATTGGATAGGGTGGATAGTGAGAGCCTTTTTCCTCGGATGGTGATGAGCAACACGAGGGGACATAACTTTAAATTAAGAGGTGGTAGTTATAGGACGGATGTCAGAGGCAGGTTCTTTACACAGAAGGTGGTGAGAGCGTGGAATGCCCTGCCTGCAGCAGTTGTGGAGTCACCTACTTTGGGGGCATTCAAATGTTCGGTGGATAGCCATATGGATGATATTCAAATAGTTTAGGTTAGAGGGTCCACTGGCCGGCGCAGCATCGAGGTCCAAAGGGCCTGTACTGCGCTGTAATGTTCTATATGTTCTAAGAAGGCGTACGGTGTACTGGCCTTCATTAATCGAGGAATAGAGTTTAGGAGTCAGGAGGTAATGATGCAGCTCTTTAAGACTCTTGTCAGACACCAGTTGGAGTATTGTGCACAGTTCTGGTCGCCTCATTATAGGCAGGATGTAGAGGCTATTGAGAGAGTTCAGAGGAGATTTACAAGGATGCTGCCTGGATTGCGAGGCAGGCCTTATGAAGATAGGTTGAGGGAGCTGGGACTCTTCTCACTGGAGAGACGTAGGCTGAGAGGCGACCTGATAGAGGTTTATAAAATGTTGAGAGGAATAGATAGGGTGGACTCTCAGAGACTATTTCCCCGAGCTGAAATGGTCACTACGAGAGGACACAGATTTAAGGTGCAGGGAAGCAAATCCAAAGGAGATGTCAGGGGTAGGTTTTTCACTCAGAGGGTGGTGAGTGAATGGAACCGACTGCCGTCGGCGGTTGTTGAGGCAAACTCACTGGGGTCTTTTAAGAGACTTCTGGATGAGTATACATGAATCTTTACCCAAAGGGTGGTTCGGGAGTTCTTTACCCAAAGGGTGGTTCGGGAGTGGAATGCCCTGCCTGCGGCAGTTGTACATGGGCCACGTTTGGTGGCGTTTAAGAGGTTAGTTGATAAGTGTATGTAAGAGAAGGGAATGGTTTAGTTTGGAGGGTCATTGCTTTTTATATTTGTTGGCGCAACATCGAAGGCCGAAGGGCCTGTTTTGTGCTGTAATGTTCTATGTTGTATGTTCTATATATGGAAAAGAATAGGATATAGATAGGTCTGCGGTTTGGTAGATGTGATCGGCGCAACTCGTGGGCCGAAGGGCCTGTTTGTGCTGTATTGTTCTATGTTCTATTGTTCTAAATATGATGATTTAGTGTGTGTATTTTCCAAAAACTTTGGCGATAATCCTCCAAGCAGATAAATGACTCTCCATGGAATGTCATTTTGTCTGTCCTCAAATTTTTGCTTCCTTTTTTTTTAGATGCCAATTACCATAAAGTTAAACCAAGATGGTGATAATCAACAGATTCCTTCATTGGAATCTCTGATGTCAAACAAAAATAAGGCTAACACCTGTTCAGTGTGGGAACGCTGTGCAGAATGGCCATTGTCACTGGATTACTGGTCCGTGGTCAGGCACGGACATCGGGTGGGTAGAATAACATCAGGTGTTAAAGTTTCACTTCGGTAACAATCTGAAAATTGTCGACAGTTGAGACAGTTTCTATACACACACACACACACGCACACACACACACACACGCGTGTGCGCGCGCGCACACAAACATACACACACGCACACACAAACAAACATACACACACACACACACGCACACACAAACATACACACAAACACACACACAGAAACATATACACACATACACACACTCACAAACACACATACACACACAAACACACACACACAAACACGCACACACACACATAGACATGCACACGTAAACATACACACACAAACACACATAGACACACACACACAAACATACACACACATAACCAAATACACGCACACACACACACACGAGCTGTGCTGGGGGACAAGTACAGAGGAGATGTTCAGGGTAAGTTTTTCACTCAGAGGATGGTGAGTGAATGGAATTCGCTGCCATCACAGGAGGTAGAGGCAAACTCGCTGGGGTCTTTGAAGAGACTTCTGGATGAGTATAAGGGATTAAATGGGATTACAGATAGTTCAGTGGCCTGGTAGGTATAGATATGATCGGCACAACTTGTGGGCCAAAGGGCCTGTTTATGCTGTAGTGTTCTATGTTCTAAACACACGCACACACACAAACACATACACACACACATACATGCACACATACATATAATGTCCACAGATGAATGTCCACAGAAACCCTGCATTGTGTTTGACTCTGATATTGCAGTGGAAGTTGTATCAAACTACAGAGTAATGTACAATGATTGATTCAGGATGGAAAATCTGACGTCAATGATTTATTTGATAGTAAAAGCACAAGCCTTCGAGGTTCTCCTCTTGTCAGGTGGACACCTCATTCATGGAATCGGATGCCGTCAGTGGTGGTAGAGGCGAACTCGCTGGTGTGTTTTAAGAGACTTCTGGATGAGTACATGGGATTTAATGGGATTGGGAGTTACAGATAGTTCTATGGCCTTGTAGATTTGGGTATGATCGGTGCAACTTGTGGGCCGAAGGGCCTGTTTGTGCTGTAGTGTTCTACGTTCTATCTATGGAGTTGAACAACAAATGCATACTGAAGGAAGTGTTTAATTCTGAATATCATCAGATACGCACATACACACACACTCACACACACATGCGCATGCATACACACAGACACACACCCATTCACAAACACAGACACACACACATACATGCACACACACTCACACACACACGTGCATGCACACACACAGACACACACCCATTCACACACACACATACACATACACACACACAAACACACACACACACAAACACACACACAAATCAAGGAATTCAACTCGGAATCCTTACACTGTCTGACAGTTAACCACTGAGTTATCGTGCCGCGTCGCATTTCACATTACAAAAGAGCTTTTATGTTTTTTTTTATACCTGTTGGGAAGGCTAAAAACTGGGAGTGCTGCATTCTGCCATTATACAAAGAGCAAAGAACAAACAGCACCGGAAACAGGCCCTTCGGCCCAACGAGACCACGCCGCCACCTCGATGATCCCACTTCTATCCTCGATCCCTGTCCATGTTTATAGACCGATGGATTAAAAACCAAATTTGAAACAATTTAGGAAGAATTTGTTTTGCCAATTAGCCTAAGAGCACATCTTTGGGATGTGGGAGGAAACCGGAGCGCCCGGAGAAAACCCACGCAAGCACGGGGAGAATGTGCAAACTCCCACAGACACAGGTCCCAAATCCATGTATCGGCACAGCACAGCGATATTCACTGAGCTGTCGCGTTGCCCATCAAACGGTCCAGGTCAAGCGTACACTAATGACGTGAAGCACTAGGATACTCTCGAAAAAAACCCAAGAGCAGCCCTCTCACGACCCATCGTGTGTATGCCCCTCGTTAGACAACAAGGTGGACCAAAGCACCTGTAGGATAAAAACAAGTACATCAATATCATCATCTATTTACACATTTCCCAGGGACTTCCAAGGCTCATGATCCCTATTTTAAATCATTTTTCTATCCCCCTCCATTCCCATTCTGTTCATGTGCCCATCTAAGTATCTCTTAAATAACTCCAGAGTACCTGCCTCCACCACTTTACTTGGCATGTTTGATGCTTTGAACAACTTTGGTACTGATTTCATACCGTTGTCACTGAAAATGTATTTGTTCATTTGGAAGTTGGAGGTGAATATCTGAACTTGTTTGTTCATTGACTGTGACTAATGTCTGTCTCCCTGGAGACGAATTGTATCTCTGGAGGTTTCCTGCATCCACTGATAGAAGTCGGCAGCTAAGGTGCGATGCCAGACTCTGAACGTGTCGATCATTCTGGAGTGTGGGAGGAAGTAACAGCTCACAAGTGAGACAAGGGGATGGACGAAAAGATGATATTTGTCGTAGTCATGGAGATTCAAAAGATATACTATCCCATCCTGGCTGTTGTTGGGGTCTCTGGTATGTTGTTATCACTTTACTGCATTTATTGTGACACTCAGAAAGGAATCTATTGCTTTAATAACTGCTACGTGACAAATCATGATCAATGGTTGCAATTTTGTCTTATTCAGCCTTTCATTTTCTGATTGCACTTATTTTGGAAACTCCTTAGTCATTAAAGTTCCATTGGTGTGAAACGGTCAAATTTAGGTTAAAATGTTTTTGCTCCCAAAATTTGAGATATGGCTGCACGTTAACCCGTATAAAATGCTGATGGCTTGTGTCTGCAATGAACAATTGGATAAAGTGAGAGAGGTGAGCGGATTCGAACATGTAATTTACTATATTGCCAGCCCATCTGGCCAAAATATAAAATTTCTTCATTGGTCACAAGTAGGCTCACATTCACACTGCAAGGAAGTTACTGTGTATATCCCCTAGTTGCCACATTCTGGCGCCCGTTCAGGTACACAGAGGGAGATTTACGAATGCATTAAACCTGTACCTGTTTGGAAAGTGGCAGGGAAGTACAGAAACTTGGAATATATTCACACATACAAGTCTCTGAAGGTGGCAGAGCAAGTGGAGAGGGTTGTGAAGAAAGCATGTAATTTGCTAGCCTTTATAGGAAGGGGTATAGAGTACAAGAGCTGGCCTTTAATAATGTGGTTGTATAAAACGTTGGTTAGACCTCATTTGGAATACTGCGTCCAGTTCTGGTTGCCCTACTACCGGAAGGACGTGGAGACTATGGAGAGAATGCACAGGAGGTTTACCAGGATGCTGCCTGATATGGAAGGTCTGAGTTACGAGGAGAGATTGGGCAAATTGGGACTGTTTTCCTTCGAAAGACATAGACTTAGAGGAGATCTAATAGAGGTGTACAAGATTATGAGGGGTGTAGATAGAGTAAACAGGGTTAAGCTTTTTCCTGGGATGGACTTGAATAGCACGAGGGGTCACGGGTTTAGGATGAGGTGGGTAAGGTATAATTTGGATGCTCGAAGGAGTTTTTTCACACAAAGGGTGGTGGGGATATGGAATGCGCTGTCATGTAAAGTGGTGGAGGCAGGCACTCTGGAGTTATTGAAGAAATACTTAGATGGGCACATGAACAGAATGGGTATGGAGCGGTATAGAAAACTGATTTAAAATAGGGATCATGAGCCTTGGGAGTCCCTGGGAAGTGTGTAAATAGATGATGATATTGATGTACTTGTTTTTATCCTACAGCTGCTTTGGTCCACCTTGTTGTCTAATGAGGGGCATACACGGGATGGGTCGTGAGAGGGCTGCTCTTGGATTAAATTCGAGAGTATCCTAATGCTTCACGTCATTAGTGTACGCTTGACCTGGACCATTTGATGGGCAACAAGACAGCTCAGTGACTATCGCTGTGCTGTGCAGATACATGGATTTGGGGACTGTGTCTGTGTGGGGTGTTTGTGCATTCTCCCCGTGCTTGCGTGGGTTTTCTCTGGGTGCTCCGGTTTCCTCCCACATCCCAAAGATGTGCTCTTAGGCTAATTGGCAAAACAAATTCTCCCTAAATTGTCTCAAATTTGGTTTGTAATCCATAGATCTATAAACATGGACAGGGATCACGGGTAGAGGTGGGAACATCAGGGTGGCGGCGCGGGCTCGTTGGGCCGAAGGGCCTGTATCCCCGTGCTGTTTTGTTCTTTGTTCTTTGTTCTTCAGTGAGAAACTTGATTGATATGCCAGCTCTAGATTAAGATGGCCTAAAAATACAGTTGAAAATGTTTCCCAAAATGCGTTTCTTTGTGATAATTTTGTTGATAAATGGAGGCTCGATTCCAGGCAGTAATCCTGTTGTTTTGGCAATTTTTCACTTCGTCATCATAGAAACTCTACAACCAGAAGGAGGCTGTTCGGCCCATCGAGTCTGCACCTCGCACAATCCCACCCAGGTTCTCCCCCCATATTCCTACGTATTTACCCGCTAATCCCTCTAACCTCTCGCGACTATGAGGGGCAATTTTTAGCATGGCCAGTCCACCTAACCCGCACATCTTTGGATTGTGGCCCTCTTTTCACCAATGCGGGAATTTGTCAAACGCCTTGCTGATATTGATGTACGCAGGGCATCCAATGCATAGCCTTCAACCCCGCATTTTCTCACTCCCTGAAATACCTCAATCAAGTGTGTAAGGCAAGATCTTCCTTCAACAAATCCACTCTGGTCATTCCCGACTAGTCTAGATGTTGCTACGTGTGCAGTTCTGGTCCCCACATTATAAGAAAGATGTGGAGGCATTGGAGAGGGTACAGAGGAGGTTTACCAGGATGTTGCCTGGTATGGAGGGGAGGTCTTATGAGGAGAGGCTGAGGGATTTGAGGTTGTTTTCGTTAGACAGGAGGAGGCTAAGAGGGGACCTGATCGAAACATATAAGATGATTAGAGGTTTAGATAGGGTGGACAGTGATAGCCTTTTTCCTAGGATGGAGAAAGCTAGCACGAGGGGACACAGCTTTAAATTAAGGGGTTATAGTTATAGGACGGATATCAGAGGCAGGTTCTTTACCCAAAGGGTGGTTCGGGAGTGGAATGCCCTGCCTGCAGCGGTTGTAGAGGCGCCAAGTTTGGTGGCGTTTAAGAGGTTAGTTGATAAGTATATGGAAGAGAAGGGAATGGTTTACTTTGGAGGGGCATTGCTTTTTATATTGGTCGGCGCAACATCGAAGGCCGAAGGGCCTGTTCTGTGCTGTAATGTTCTATGTTCTATGTTCTAATCGTTTCGAGCTTTGGGATTGATTTGGCTAATTTGCCCAACACCAA
This sequence comes from Sphyrna mokarran, assembly GCA_024679065.1. Lineage (NCBI taxonomy): Eukaryota > Metazoa > Chordata > Chondrichthyes > Carcharhiniformes > Carcharhinidae > Sphyrna > Sphyrna mokarran. Next base: position 2,212,113 of record JAGIQG010000044.1, read on the forward strand.
TGTAAGTCCGCTGGGCGATAAGTGTCTGGCACTTCCTTTCATTCTTTGTTAAACAATGGAATCAGGTTTACATTTCCCCAATCCTCTGTCACCTCACTTGCATTTAGTGCGGTTTGGAAGCGTGGTGGTTTGCACTGCTGTCTCACAACACCACGGACCCAGTTTCGATTCTGTCTGGGGTCATTGTCTTTCTGGAGTTTTCGCTTTCTCTTCCCGTTTGCACGGATGTCCTCAGGGTGCTCTGGTTTCCCACCACATTCCAAAGGACATGCTAACCAGATGCATTGGCTAAGCACAATTCTCCCTCAGTGAACCCAAAACATAGAACATTACAGCGCAGTACAGACCATTCAGCCCTCGATGTTGCGCCGAGCAATGTAACCAATTTCATGACCCTCTATCCTAAACTATTCCAATGCTATCCATGTGGCTATCCACTGCCCATTTGAACGCCCTTAAACTTGACGAGTCCACAACTGCTGCAGGCAGGGCATTCCACGCCCTTACTACCCTCTGAGTAAAGAACCCATCTCTAGCATCTGTCCTAAAACTACCACCCCTAATTTAAAGCTATGTCCCCTTGTGTTATCCATCTCCACCCGAGGAAAAAGGCTCTCACTATCCATTCTATCTAACCCTCTGATCATCTGATATGTCTCAATTAAGTCACCTCTTAGCCTTCTTCTCTCTAATGAAAATAACTTCAAATCCCTTAGGCTCTCCTCGTAAGACCTACCCACCATACCAGGCAACATCCTGGTAAACCTCCTCTGCACCCTTTCCAATGCCTCCACATCTTTCTTATAATGTGGCGAGCAAAACTATACATCATATTCCAAGAGCGGTCGCGCCAGAGTTTTGAACAGTTGCAACAGAACATCTCGGCTCCGAAATTCAATCCCTCTACCAATAAATGCTAACACTCTATACACCTGCTTAACAACCTTATCAACTTGAGTACCAACTTTCAGGGATCTATGCACCTCTACAGCGAGATCTCTCTGCTCATCTACGCTACTAAGGGTCCTACCATTAGCCCTATATTCTGCACACATATTAGTCTTACCAAAGTGTATCACCTCACACTTTTCCACATTAAACTCCATTTGCCACTTCTCAGCCTAACTCTGCAACTAATCTCTGCAAACTGTAACGTCCATCCTCACTGCCCACAACTCCTCCGACTTTGGTGTCGTCAGCAAATTTACTAACCTGAACAGATGCTGGTGTGCGGGAGCAAGGGTAAATTAACTCTACATTAATTGCAGTGTCAATGTAAGCCTACTTGTGACACTAATAAATAAATAACATAAACTCTAGAGCATCTTTGGTCTCTTCCCTAAAAGTGTTCATCATCATTAGAAGGCGAAGGTGCTGTTTTTTTTCACGTAATAGAACATAGAACATTACAGCGCAGTACAGGCCCTTCTGCCCTCGAAGTTGCACCGACCAATGTAACCAATTTTACGACCCTCTAACCTAAACTATTCCAACGCTATCCATATGCCTATCCACTGACCATTTGAACGCCCTTAAACTTAACAACAAAGAACAAAGAACAAAACAGCACGGGAAACAGGCCCTTCGGCCCAACGAGCCCGCACCGCCATCCTAACGTCTTAATGACATATAGAGACCAATATAGGGACAATTTGTTACCCAATCAGCCTAACAGCACATTTTTGGGATGTGGGAGGAGACCGGAGCACCCGGAGAAAACCCACGCAACCACGGGGAGAACGCGCAAACTCCCACAAACACAGGCCCAAATCCATGTGTCTGCACAGCAACAGCGATGGTCTCTGAGCTGTCATGTTGCCCAACTGATGGTCCAGTTTAAGCATACACTAATGACATGAAGCACTAGGCCACTCCTGAAGTAACATCCAGGAGCAGCCCTCGCACGACCTGCCGAATGCATGCACCTTGTTGGTCAACAAGGTGGACCGAACAGCCTGTGGAAACAATTAAAGTATTTAAACAGTCCTCCTATATCCCTCTATCTGCAGACCGCTCATGTGGCTGTCCAGGAGACCCTTAAACAACCCTAGCGTGCCTGGTCCCACCACCTTACTCGGTAGTGCATTCCACACCCCCACTACCCTTTGTGTGAAAAAATGCCCTCTAATATTAGTCTTATACATAGCCCCCTTCACCCTAAGGCCGTGACCTCTCGTTCTATCAGAATGTAGTGGTGGAAAAAGCTTACCACCATTTACTCTATCTATACCCCTCATAATCTTATATACCTCTAATAGATCCCCTCTCAGCCGACGTCTTTGAAGGGAAACAACCCCAGTGCGTTCAACCTTTCCTCGTAAGACAGCCCTTCCATACCAGGCAGCATCCTGGTAAATCTCCTCTGCAGTCTCTCCAGGGACTCCACATCCTTCCGATAGTACGGCGACCAGAACTGGACGCAGTACTCCAAGTGAGGCCTAACCAACGTTCTATACACTTGCAACATCAAACTCCTACTCTTGTATTCTACACCCCTTCCTATGAAGGCTAACATACCATACGCTTTCTTTGTCACTTTTTCCACCTGTACTGACACCTTCAGAGACTTGTGAACCTGCACCCCCAGGTCTCTCTGCGTCTCTATACTCCGGATAGTTTTACCTTTTATCCTATAACTCCCCTCTACAGTAATCCGGCCAAAATGCATCACCTCGCATTTATCCGGATTAAATTCCATTTGCCATCTATCTGCCCAATTTACCAGCCTATCAATGTCCTGTTGTATTGCCTGGCACTGCTCCTCAGTCCCCACCAATCCAAGTATCTTAGTGTCATCAGCAAATTTGCTGATCACACCACCTACCCCCTCTTCCAAGTCATTTATATAAATCACAAATAGAAGAGGTCCTAGTACTGAGCCCTGTGGCACACCACTAGTGAATGACCTCCAGTTGGAAAAAGAGCCTTCCACTACTACCCGCTGTCTCCTCCTCCCAAGCCAGTTCTCAACCCATCTACATACCTGGCCCTGTATCCCATGCGCCTTCACCTTTTTTATCAGCCTACAATGGGGAACCTTGTCAAACGCCTTACTGAAATCCATGTAGACGACATTAACGGCTTGTCCTTCATCAACCATTTTTGTCACCTCTTCAAAAAATTCCACTAGATTCGTAAGGCACGACCTCCCCTTAACGAAGCCATGCTGCGTATCCCTGATCAGATCGCAGCGCTCCAGATGCTCATACATCCTGTCCTTGAGGATCCTCTCCATTAGCTTACCTATAACTGAAGTCAAGCTCACCGGCCTATAGTTCCCTGGGTGATCCCTCTGACCTCTTTTAAACAACGGTACTACGTTTGCTATCCTCCAGTCCTCTGGGACCTCACCTGTGTCCAAAGAAGAGACAAAGATTTGCGTCAGAGGCCCAGCAATGTCATCTCTTACCTCCCTTAGCAGCCTGGGATAAATACCATCAGGCCCCGGGGCTTTATAAGTCTTTATGCTACCTAAAAGCCCCAACACTTTGTCCCTCGTAATGATTATTTCCTTTAACGGGTCCTCAAAATCCTCAAAGCCAGCATCAGACATCAGGCCCCTCTCCCGCGTGAATGCTGACGCAAAGTATTCATTCAGGATCTCCCCCATCCCCTCAGGCTCTAAGCATAGATCCCCTCCTCTGTCCCTGAGAGGTCCAATCTTCCCTCTAACCATCCTTTTGCTCCTTACATAGGATTAACATGCCTTAGAATTTTCCTTAATCCTACCTGCCAAAGCCATTTCGTGGCCCCTTTTTGCCTTTCTGACACACCTTTTAAGATCCCGTCTACACTCTCTATATTTTTCCACTGCTGCCTCTGTCCCCAATTGCCTGGATCTAACGTACACCTCCCACTTCTTCCTGACCAAGTCCTCAACATCCCTAGTAACCCACGGTTCTCTAATCCTACCTTTCCCATCCTTTCACCTTACCTTAACTTGACGAATAATACATGTTATTCTCCACCACTGGACAGTGCTAATCAATGAATTGTACACAAAATCATCGCAATGGTTTGCTGATATTCTTCTTGCTCATTTATTTCATTCACAGTTAACACCGTGACGATCATGATATTTTCTCGTGCAAAATGCGGACTGTCCGGTTCAACCACACGTTACCTGGTGGCCATGGCAACAGCAGATCTATTGGTAGTAATCCTGGACCTGATTTTGAGGCAGATTCTCATTGCCTATGAACTATCATTTGTGCAGTACATCCCAGTGTGCAACATTCACGCTGTGCTGCTTTATGCGGTTACTGATTGCACCGTCTGGTTCACCGTCACCTTCACCTTTGATCGATTCGTGTTAATATGCTGTCAGAAGCTGAGAAGGAAATACTGCACCAAGAAAATGGCGGCCTTCGTGCTGGGGACAGTGGCAGTTCTGTGCAGTTTAAAGGACACCACATGGTACTTTATGTTGACCAATTGGTACTGGTTGAATAACAGCCCCTGGTTTTGTTACATGAATGTCCTTATGATGGTCTCAGACATGTGGGGAGCTATTGAGATATTCCATAATATCTTCACGCCAGGGATCCCATTTGTTCTGATTCTACTTCTCAATATTTTAACGGTCAGGCACATTTTAGCGAGCAACAGAGCACGCAGGAGACTACAGTCTGTGAGTAACGGGGATAATCACAAGGATCAAGAAGTGGATAGTAGACAGAAATCCATAGTTTTGTTATTTGCTTTATCAGGAAATTTCATAATCTTGTGGTCTGTCTTCATGGTATATTCAATGTGGTGGCGATTTTTTAATCTTGGCTATGTTTCTGTATACTTTCCCCCTTTCATACTCGAAATAGGCTTCATGTTGCAGCTTCTGAGTTGCTGCACAAACACTTGCATTTATGCCATCACGCAGAGGAATTTCAGGCAACAGTTGAAAAATATATTAAATGTTCCCCTTTCTGGTATAGTGCACCATATTAAATGCCGCCAATATAATAAATCATAAAAAGCTTTTCTCTCTGCAATCCAAAAAAAAATCATTTTCAGATGTAACAATGTCCTACTCTGATCTGTTATAACCTCAGACAGGATCCCACAATTGCGGAATTTGGTCATTGTTCTTATGCAAGTGGCACACAGAAACTAGTGGAAGAAAGTTTACCGTCACACAACAGAGTGGAAAATCATTTTAAAAAATAAAATGGATTAACTGATGAGAGTGATTTATATTGACACACTAAATGAATCCCATGGAACAGAGAGACGTTTCACGCTGCATCCGAATAAAGAGAGATCATGCCTTCCAAGTGATTGATGGTACAATTCATTCAAATTTGTGTTTGATACGTGGGCACCAGAAGCAGATATGCTGAACGGATATTGGCCTTTCACATTGGCCTTGGACAGAGATCCAGAGAGCAGCCTAAAGGATGGGATACATTCTCAAAAGCAGAATGTCAGCGAAATAAACCTAGTGTATGCCAACTCTCAGTCTGAAGAGTTTATGGGCAGAATAAGATACCTGCCTCTGCAACTTCCAAATCAGCAGAGGAGATTTACAAGGATGTTGCCATCGGAGGTGGTAGAGGCGAACTCACTGGGGTCTTTTAACAGACTTCTGGATGAGTATATGGGATCTAGTGGGATTGGGGGTTATAGATAGGTCTATGGCTTTGTAGGTATGGATGTGATCGGCGCAACTTGTGGACCAAGGGGCCTGTTTGTGCTGTAGTGTTCTATATTCTACGTTTGTGCAGGATTTAAAGAGAGAAATTTAAATATGATAGCAAAGCGAGGGACAAGTGATGGATTAAACTGCATTTACTTCAACGCAAGTGGCAGATAAACACAGAGCATGGCTGGGCACATGGGGCTGAGATCATCAGACCATTTGGCTTAGGAGCAGGTACGGGCTATTCGGCCCATCGAGTCTGCTTCACCATTCAATCATGGCTGATCAATTTTTCTCTACATCATTCAACCGCTTTTCCCCCCATAACGTTGATCCCCTGGACAACCAAAACCTGTTTATCTCTGTCTTAAAAACACACAATGATCTGGCCTCCACAGGCATACACTCTCAATGTGTTCTATAATTTCTCCAGATCTGGCTGAAGGCATTCCTCCTCATCTCGGATTTGAAGGGTTGTCCCTTCACCTGATGCTGGGTTCTGTTCTCTCCTTCCAATGAGCACATTTTTCCCATACCCACTCTGTCCATACCGATCAGTATTCTGGAAATTTCAATGAGATTGCCCCTAATCTTTCCCAACTCCATCAAGTGTACAATGAGACATGTAAAATGCTCCTCATACAGCAAAATTTATTTCCCAGAATGATTCTCGTGATCGTAGAACAGTGCACAACAGTGCAGGCCATTCGGCCCTCGATGTTTTGAAACTCTTCTGGAAATTGTCTCGGATTAAAACATCCTTCCTCTGATTGGGGCCCAGAATGCCTCACTATATTCTAAGTATGGTCTTATCAAAGCTTTCTAAATCCTCAGCAGTACATCCCTGCTTGTGCATTCTGGAGCTCTCGAAAGGAATGCTAACATTGCACTCAGTTTCCTAACTACAAACTCAACTGGCAAACTAACCTGAAAAGAATCATGAACATGAACTCCCATGTGCCTTTGTGGTTCCGATTTCTGAATTCAATCTCCATTTAGAAAACAGTCAATGCCTCAGGTCTTACCAGCAAAGGATACACCACAGTTTTCCACGTTATATTCCAAATAAAACTGTGTTGCCCACCCTTGTAATGTGCAAAACCTTTTTCAACACACCAGGTTGATAAAGTTGTTAAGAAGGCGTAAGGTGTGCTAGCTTTTATTGATAGAGGGATTGAATTTAGGAGCCGTGAGGTTATGTTACAACGGTACAAAACTCTGGTGCGGCCGTACTTGGTGTATTGCGTACAGTTCTGATCGTCACATTATAAGAAAGATGTGGAAGCATTGGAAAGGGTGCAGAGGAGGTTTACCAGGATGTTGCCTGGTATGGTGGGAAGGCCTTATGAGGAAAGGCTGAGGGACCTGAGGTTATTTTCATTAGAGAGAAGAAGGTTACGCGGTGACCTAATTGAGGCGTGTAAGATGATCAAGGGATTGGATAGGGTGGATAGTGAGAGCCTTTTTCCTCGGATGGTGATGACCAACACGAGGGGACATCTCTTTAAATTAAGAGGTGGTAGTTATAGGACGGATGTCAGAGGCAGGTTCTTTACATAGAGGGTGGTGAGAGCGTGGAATGCCCTGCCTGCAGCAGTTGTGGACTCACCTACTTTGGGGGCATTCAAATGTTCTGTGGATAGGCATATGGATGATATTGGAATAGTTTAGGTTAGAGGGTCCACTGGCAGGCGCAACATCGAGGGCCGAATGGCCGGTACTGCGCTGTAATGTTCTATGTTCTATGTTCTATGTTCTATCTTATCAATACTCGTGTCTTTATATATACTTTTGTATAATCTGCAAATTTATCCAAAGTTCCTTTATATAGGTCTTCAACATTCAAAATGAAAATTGCCGTTCCCATGCTGACCCTGGTGGAAATCCAAGAATCATAGGGCTGAGCACATTTTCTGCTCTCTCTGCTTAACACCAGTCAGCAAGTAATCTGTCCATTGTGGTAACTTGCCTCTAACACAATGAGCGCTAATCTTACTCACTAGCCTCCTGTAGGGCAACTTGTCAAAGATCTTCTGGAAATCCAAGAAGATAACATCTACTGAGGGAGGTCGCACCGACTGCACAAACAGAGCTGAGGAAGGGCAGGGCCAGGAGCTCAATGTTCTGCCCTACAGTTGCTACAGGGTGGGCGGATAGTAGAAGAGGGGGAAGTTCCATTTCTGATTTGGAAGTTATCATGCCAGCACTGAGAGACAGTCTTCCTGGGGAATCATCCAGATCTTTCCCTCGGTGGGGATATCGGGAAAACAGAAATAGGCGATCCCTTGATGAGTACAGATCCCAAATAGTCAACGTTAAATTGAAGGTAAAACATGTCGGGAGATCGCAGATAGCTGCAAGAATAACAGGATTGTAATATTGAGGGATTTTCACTTAGAAAACATAGGCTGGGTTTGTTGCAGAGTTAAGGGCTGGATGGGAAGGGATTCGGTGCGTTCAAGAAATGGAAAGTCTCAGTCAACCTTCAAGATTTGATTGGGGAAGGGGGCTGTCTGCACTTCAAGGAAGGTCTGGCGAATGGGAAACTTTCAAAAGAGAGATAACGAAAGGTCAG
>JAGIQG010000440.1:0-30354 GCA_024679065.1 Sphyrna mokarran
TCCCTGAGGTACTCCACTAGTAACCGAACTCCACGATGAATATCTTCCATCAACCACTACCCTCTGTCTTCTATCTGCTAGCCAATTCCTAATCCAATTAGCTAAATCACCCTCTATCCCATACAACTGCATTTTCTGCAGAAGCCTTCCATGGGCCACCTTATCGAACGCCTTACTAAAGTCCATATATACCACATCAACTGCCTTACCCCCATCCACCTCTTTGGTCACTTTTTCAAAAAACTCAATAAGGTTAGTAAGGCACGACCTACCCTTCACAAAACCATGCTGACTATCCCCAATCAATTCATTTCTCTCTAAATAACTATAAATCCTATCCCTAATAATTCTCTCCAATACTTTGCCCACAACAGAAGTAAGACTCACCGGCCTATAATTCCCCGGAAAGTCTCTCTTCCCCTTCTTGAACAATGGGACCACATTCGCTATCCTCCAGTCTTCCGGCACTATACCCATAACCAACGACGACCTGAAGATCAGAGCCAGAGGCTCTGCAATCGCCTCTCTCGCCTCCCAGAGAATCCTAGGGTAAATCCCATCCGGCCCAGGGGACTTATCTAACTTCAAACCCTCAAGAATATCTAGCACATCCTCCTTATCTACTTCAATACTTTCCAGTTTGCAACCCTGTATCCCAGTGTTCTCCACAACTACATTTACATCTCCCTGCGTGAATACCGAAGAGAAATATTTGTTCAGTGCCTCTCCAATCTCTTCAGGCTCCACGCACAACTTCCCACTGCTGTCTCTGACTGGCCCTAATCTTGCCCTAACCAATCTTCTATTCTTAACATATCTAAAGAAAGCTTTAGGATTCTCCTTGATCCTATCAGCCAAAGTCTTCTCGTGTCCCCTTTTAGCTCTCCTCAACTCACTCTTTAGCTCCCTCCTGGCTAATCTATAGCTATCCATTGCACTAACTGAGCCTTCAAGCCTCATCCTGACATAAGCCTCCTTTTTCCTTTTAACCAGCGAATTAACTTTTTTAGTACACCATGGTTCCCTTACTCGACCATTTCCTCCTTGCCTGACAGGAACATACTTATCAAGGACTCGCAGTAGCTGCTCCTTGAATAAGCTCCACATTTCAGATGTTCCCAGTCCCTGTAGTTTCCTAGTCCAACCTATGCACCCTAATTCCCTCCTTATGGCCTCATAATTACCATTCCCCCAGCTATAACTACTGCCCCCAGCTTCATGCCTATCCCTATCCATCACTAAGGTGAACGTAACCGAATTGTGGTCACTATCACCAAAATGTTCACCAACTTCCAAGCCTAACACCTGGTCTGGCTCATTGCCCAGCACCAAATCCAATGTAGCCTCACCTCTAGTTGGCCTATCTACATACTGAGTCAAAAAACCTTCCTGCACACCTTGTACAAAAACTGACCCCTCTAATGAGCTAGAGCTATAGCTATTCCAATCAATATTAGTAAAGTTAAAGTCCCCCATAACAATTACCCTATTACTTTCACTCCTGTCCAGGATCGACTTTGCAATCCTTTCCTCTACCTCTCTAGAACTTTTAGGAGGTCTATAAAAGACTCCCAACAGGGTGACCTCTCCTCTCCTGTTTCTAATCTCAGCCCATACTACCTCAACAGTCAAGTCCTCATCAAACTTCCTTTCTGTCACTGTGATACAGTCTTTGACTAATAATGCCACTCCTCTCCCCCTTCTACCTCCTTCTCTAGTCCGACTGAAGCATTTGAACCCCGGAACCTGCAACAACCATTCCTGTCCCTGCTCTATCCATGTCTCTGAAATGGCCACAACATCGAAGTTCCAGGTACTGGTCCAAGCTGCAAGTTCCTCCACCTTATTGCGAATACTTCTTGCATTAAAGTGTACGCATTTCAAACCATGCCCTACTCCACCCGTACGCTGCTGTGCTTTACAGTTCTCATCTATGACCCCCCTATTCTCGTCCCTCTTAACATCCAAACTACTCAGGATCCCACCCCCCCTCTGAATCAGTTTAAAGCCCCCTGCATAGCCTTTGCAAATTTTCCCCCCAAGATATTGGTTCCCCTCTGGTTCAGGTGTAGACCATCTCTCTTGTAGAGGTCCCACCTACCCCAGAATGAGTCCCAATTGTTCAGGAACCTGAACCCATCCCTCCTGCACCATCCCCGCAGCCACGAGTTCAAACATTCCCTCTCTCTGTTCTTCTCTAAACTATCCCGTGGCACAGGCAAGAGTCCAGAGATAACCACTCTGTCTGTTTTGGCCCTAAGCTTCCACCCCAACTCCATAAATTTCTGTTTAATATCCCCTTCCCTTGTCCTACCTACATCATGTGTCCCTACATGAACTATGACTTGGGGCTGACTCCCCTCTCCCTTAAGAATCTTAAAAACCCGCTCTGAGACATCCTGGACCCCGGCCCCTGGGAGGCAACACACCAGCCCTGAGTCCCATTTATTACTATTTACTCTCCTATCTGTCCCCCTAACTATGGAGTCTCCAATTACCAGGCCCAATCTCTTATTCCCCCTACCCACCTGAGCATTCCCAGCAGGCTCACCCCCAGAGACCTGCTCCCTTTGGCCATCTCCAGTTGATTCTTCCTCAACTGTAGCCTCCAGGACAGAAAACTTGTTTTGGAGGGGAACAGCCCCGGGAGATTGTCTCCCCGATTGCTTCTTACCCTTCTCCCTAATAGTTACCCAAGAATCACTTTTAGGAGTGACTATCTCTTTGTAACTCCTGTCAATATCCGCCTCAACCTCCCGAATTATCCTGAGTTCCTCCTAATTCCAGCTCCAGCTCCTCAACACGATCCTCAAGGAAGAGGAGTGGGTAAACTTTGACAGATTCCCAGCAGCCACCTGAGTGGATCTCCTTTTCGGGTACTCATACCACTGAAGGGCCCTTCAGTGGCAATGGCTGCCTTTGTGACAACCATTTTCCCTCCACCTATCCTCAGTGGGACCTGCCTCATTGACCCATGTGCCCCCAGAGTCCAATTACCATAAAACAAGGATCCCACTCTTGCAGGCATTGCTGAGCTGCCATCCCTTTGGGATAATCAACCTGTACCATCCATTCAATTGACTGCTGCTGGAAAGATACACCCCCAGGACCAACTGACTGCAGAAGCGGTCTAGTGCCCCAGCTTTTGGCTCCTACTGCAGTATCCCTCAAGCTACCTTACAATCCAGCCCTTCAGCTTTGGAAAACGAAGTAAAACAAGTTTGTCCAGTACCTCTTCTGATGCCGTCATCAGGATGTGTTATTGAGGAAGTGAAATGCGTTAACATGGCAGCTACATAGATTTGCATTGATTTGCTAGAGGAAGACATTCTTTCTTCTTTAATATAATTTAAGAATATTTCATGTGCTGCCCTGTTTGCCCCAGTCACTCAGAGTAACACTATGGTGACACAATGCAAATGAAGTTCATTCACAGAGTCTCTGTTGCTGGTTGATGCCGTGCCAGGATTGACTGACTGCAGAAACATTCTTGGTATTTCTCAAACATGTTTCTTTTAACAGATGGCATTGTGTTGTTGCGGATTTACCTGGAACTCGAATCAGCTTCACTCACCATAGCCATCAAACACAAATAACATGAAAATTCTATATTTCCTGAGCACAACATTCCCATCAACAAACTTTAGAGAACATATTTTGCAATATCTTCTCCCCCTTCAACAATCATTAAACCTACCACTGCAGAAATGGTCCTCAAAAATGCTGAAGCTCAAAAATGTCAAGTTCACATCCCATCCACTCCCAAGATAAATGAATTGAGTCTTGTGAGGCAATTGAGTTTTTAGTTTATCCAAAGGAAGTAACTGACTTTCAGACTGTGATCTCAAAATATGAAGAAGAATTCTGAAATCCAGTGTCATAAAGGAAAGAACTGAATTTATTCAGCCACATTGAAGCAATGGCCTAGGCTATGAATGTATATTCAGAGATACTTTCTGGCTACTTATTTTTTGAAGTTGATCGAGATTACATACATTTTGCACAGTTATCCTGTATTCAGAAGACGGATTCTTTTCCATTGTTATTAAGGAGGTAATCAAAGATTGTTTTGTCACCCACAAAGGTATACAGTCTGTAGGGAATTGCCCTGGGAGTCCTCACCATCAACTTTGGATCCTATGAAGTCTCATAGCATCAAGTCAAACATGGGCAAAGAAACTCCTGTTGATTACCACATACTGTCCTTCCTCAGCTGATGAATCACTAATGCTCCATGTTGAACACCATTTGGAGGAAGCACTGAGGGTGGCAATGGTACAGAATGTATTCTGGCTGGGGGACCCTGAGTGTACGCTGAGTGGTTCGGTAATACCATCACAAACCAAGCTGGCTGGGTCCCAAAGAACGTCGCTGATAGACTGGGAATTGGCAGGTGGTGAGGGAACCAACAAGAGGGAAAAATGTACTTGACCTTATTCTTACCAACCTGCCTACCACAGATGAACCTGTCCATGGCAGTATCAGTAGGAATGACTGCCACATAGTCTTTTGGAAATGAAGTCCAATTTTCACACTGAGGATACTTTCCATTAGTCTGTGTGGCACTGTCACCATGCTAAATGGGGTAGACTCCAAACAGATCTAGCACCTCAAGACGGGGCATCCACAAAGTGCTGTAGGCCATTAGCAACAACAGAATTGTACTCCACCACAATTTGCAAAGTCACGGCCCAGGATATCCCCCAATCTACCATTACCACCATTCATGAGATCACAACTGGTTCATTAAAGAGTTCAAGAGGGCATGCCAGGAGCAACACCAGGCATACCTAAAAATACTGTGTCAACCTGGTGAAACTACAACACAAAATTTCTTGCTTGTTAAACAGCAAATGCAGCAATAGGCAGAGCTGAACAATTCCACAATAAATCAGATCTGCGATCTGTAGACTTGCCACATCCAGCTATGAATTGTATCAGACAATTAAACAACTCACTGGAGGAGGAGCTCCACAAATATCACCAATCTCATTGCTGGAGGAGCCCAGCACATCTGTGCAAAAGACAAAGCTGAAGCATTCACAATAAGCTTCAGCCAGATGTGCTGAATGCCTTGGCCTTCTGTGGAGGTGCCTATCATCACAGGTGTCAGTTTTCAACGTATTGATTCATTTCACATCACGTCAAGAAATGGCTGAAGGCATTGGATACTGCAAAGGTTATGGACCCAGACAAAATTCCAGTAATAATCCTGAAGACTTGTGTGGCCTTGCCAAGCTGTTTCAGTACAGCTACAACACTGGCCTCTACCCAGCAATGTGGGAAATTGTCCACATATGTCCTGTATATAAGAAACAGGACAAATCCAACCTGGCCAATTACCGCTCAATCAGTCTGCTCTGAATCATCAACAAAGTGATGGCAGGGGTCATCAACAGTGCTATCAAGCAACACTTATTCAGCAGTAACCTGTTCACCATGCTCAGTTTGTATTCAGCAGAGCCACTCAAGTCCTGACCTTAATACAGCCTTGGTTCAAACATGGACAAAAGAGCTGAATGCCAAAGGTGAGTTGACAGGAAATGGCCTTGACATTGAGGCAGCATTTGACTGAGGGTGGTTTTAAGGAGCATAGTAAAACTGAAGTCAAAAGTAATCTCTGCTGGTTGGAGTCATACCTAACACAAAGGAAGATGGTTCCAGTGAATGAAGGTCAACTATCTCAGCTTCAGGACATCACCGCAGGAGTCTTGCAGGTTAGTGTCCCAGGCCCAACTATCTTCAGCTGCTTCATCCATGACCTTCCCTCCATCATAAGATCAAAATCAGGTGCTTACCAACAGTCTTAAGTCAAGCCAAAATGGCAAGATCTCTTGGCTGGAATTCTCTCATTTTGTTTGCCTAGCCACCGCTGCCAGCAAGAACAGAAAGTACGGCACTCAGCCAAAACTGCATTCACTGCAGCAGTGCCAGAGAATCCCAAGTTTGGGTGAGGTTAGAGAATTCTAGCCCTTATTTCACCAACATGCATAAAATTAATGACTAGAGCTTTCATTCTGAGTAATTCAAATGTGGCAAAACAATTCAAAGTAGAAGGAGAGATGAACAATTATAGAATAAATATATATAAAAACCATATTTTCCGCTATTGTTTTATGAATAATGTCTTTCCTTCCTCATGTTCTGAAAGTGATAAGCATTAATTATATCTATTTCTGCTATTTAATTTCACACAATCTACTTCTAAATCTTGTTCTTCCTTCTGCATTAAAAAACCCTGGAGATTCCACAATGCACAAATCACCAGGAATGGTCAAATCCTGGTCTGAGAGACAATCTTTACAACAACCTGAAGTTTCTCTCCTGGCGCATTGTCAGCTGGAGTGTACTTTTCCTGGCACTTCTGAGGAAGAGAGAAATTCCTTTTTTGTACTTACATCTACATCTTATAGCTCGTGCACTGTCTGAATGATTGGCTTTGCACCCTAGTACTGCAGAAATCAGGATTCCTGTGGGATGGAGCAGAAATATTAGGCTGAAGATACTGGAAGTGTATTTTTTGCTTAATTTTGTTCTGCAAAGGTAGAAAGCATGGAAAGGAGAAATTTAACCCCCAGAATAGATGGGTTTGGCTCAGATGGTTATGAAAGTTTACCATCTCAAATCCAATCTTAACCAGTTTCAATTGTAACCAGATTTGTAAGGGTAAAAGTAAGAGTTCAGACTTAAAACATTGGCTCTATTCTCTCCCTACAGATGCTGTCAGAACCTGCTGAGATTTTCCAGCATTTTCTGTTTCTATGTCAATGTTAAATAAAACGGGGCAGAGGGTGGACAAACCAACCCATCTGCTTGAAGGTGGGTCCAATACCTCGCTATTATAATATTATCTCAGATTGAATATCCATTTTTAACCTAATCTGCAGCTAAAGGAAGACAAGCATTGCTGGATCCAGCAAAGTACCTTTTCACTTACCTATTGGATCCAGTTTATCCAGCTCCCATCTCAGAGATGGAAATTTCTTTCCTCCAGTCATTTCTCCCTCCTCTGTTCTCCCTTGCTGCAACTTTCAGCCACCCCTCCTAACACTCCCAATCTCTCATCACCCTACACAATGACCTCTCCCCCACAATCCTTCTGGCTTTCAATCTCACCCCCGCCACTTGTCTCCAATCTGTCTCCAACACCCCACCCTCCATGCCCAACTGCCAGTCAGCCTCTCCATCCATTGCCTGTAGCCAAGAAATGTAGGCCAAAAAAATCAGCCCAACCTGAAGGAACCCCATTCTTCCAGATTCCCCAACCACAAATAAACTGTTCATTGTAGCTCTACTTTTGAATGAATACCGGAGTATCCAGAGGATAGAAAGGGCAAAGTATTTTAAATGATTTAAACCAAATAGAAATGGCAGGGAAACATCCAATTCAGAGAAATAAGTCATGGAGAAATGCCAATAATCCAATTTGACACGTGGAAATAATCTCGTCCGCAGCTCAATGTGGACAGATTTATAATTATTTCTGGTACTGCGTACTTCCGTGAATTTGTTTTGCTCCATCTTTTTTTTCAAGTGCACATTGACCTTGAACCCGGTGATTTGTTGGAATTCCCAAAGCAGCCGAATGAACCCTGTTATAACAGTTGTGCTGCGGAGCATTGCAAATCCTCATGCATGTCCAGCACAACTCCATAATGCAAAACCCTGGAGCTGATGCAAGTCATGTGAGATGATAATAAATCCAGCTTAACCACTTCTCTCCGCGTCAGTGGAAGCTGCAGGCACACTGGGAAGTAATTTCAGCTCACTTGTCACTCATTTATTTCAGAAAAATTCTGCACAGATTAATAAACGTTTTAAGGTTTATAACCATCAAC
The DNA here is from genome assembly GCA_024679065.1 of Sphyrna mokarran. Lineage (NCBI taxonomy): Eukaryota > Metazoa > Chordata > Chondrichthyes > Carcharhiniformes > Carcharhinidae > Sphyrna > Sphyrna mokarran. The sequence continues at coordinate 7,839 of JAGIQG010000440.1, forward strand.
TTCACTGGTAAAGTGACTCATTAGCCATTTGAAAATACTCAAAGCAAAATAATTACTTCACCTGCACTGATTTGATGTTTCAGACATTTTGCAAGAAGCTGACTTCTGAAACAGTGGGCCTGATTTTACCATCGCATTGTACCTGGTTTCAGGCATGAAAATGTGGTAAGGTTGGGCATGAGGTGAGTAGCACGATCTGCACCCACCTTCGCTCCAGTTCCCCCTTTACCAAGGCCCGAAATTGGCTGAGATCGAAGCCGCACCTGAAAGGAAGCAATGTCCCATTCAAGTGCATTTGCAAACATTTAAATTGACTTAATCGGCTGCACGCCCAACCTTATCGGCACTTCCCCCTTTACCACTGCATTCGTGCATCCAGATTTAATGTGAAACAGACATGTTCTACAAAAGTCTAATTCAGGTGCTCCAACTAGTGACAAGATAAAGGTTGAGCAACTGCTGGCTGTCTGCTTGAAATCGTTGGGGGATTCTATTGCCATTCTGCCTGTGATCACTGAGGGGAATGGGAGCATCTGCTGCCACACTGCCTGAGGTCAGGAGGAAGGGGTGGAAAGGTGATATAGGGAATGAGGGAAATAAAGGTGTCAGTAATGTTGCGAGGGTGGGGCAATGTCTGTGGGTGCCAGGGGGAGACATTATCTAACTCCAGAGTGACGTGGAAGGGAAGCCACATTCTACCTTCTTTTATCTGTGCATGCGCAGTTAGAGACGCTGATTGGAGCTGCAGGATTTTGGATGTGTCAAGCCTTACCCACAGGCTTGTGCAGCACTTTCAAATTGCTGATATTTTTTCAGGCAGAGTTCGTATGGGGCGCCTGAGAACGGATCCAAAAGTTGAATCTGAAACAGTCCCAGTTTCAAGTCTGCCCAGCACTTAGAAACAAAATAGTAAAATAGGGCCCTGTATATCCACTTGATTCATGAATAATAAGTAAAACAGCTTCATCTGTCCCATAGAACATAGAACATAGAACATAGAACAATACAGCACAGAACAGGCCCTTCGGCCTTCGATGTTGTGCCGACCAAAATAAAAAGCAATGCCCCTCCAAACTAAACCATTCCCTTCTCTTCCATATACTTATCAATTAACCTCTTAAACGCCACCAAACTTGGCGCATCTACAACAGCTGCAGGCAGGGCATTCCACTCCCTAATCACTCTTTGAGTAAAGAACCTACCTCTGATATCCGTCCTATAACTCATACCCCTTAATTTAAAGCTGTGTCCCCTCGTGCTAGCTTTCTCCATCCTAGGAAAAAGGCTATCACTGTCCACCCTATCTAAACCTCTAATCATCTTATATGCTTCAATAAGATCCCCCCTTAGCCGCCTCCTTTCTAACGAAAACAAATAATTTCAACCTAAGGTGTGCAGAACACAAATGTATGTTCCAATGTTATTTTTCTCTACTTTTATATTATAAATTATTGTTTTCAAATGTAAATTGACAACTGTCTTGTGTTTACCAAAATAAAATCCAACATTGCAAGTTGTTGCTTAAACCCATGAGGGTTGCCTGAGAAGAATGTTACATTGGGGTGGCAATTGTCTTTTTAAGGGCAACACAGCAGAGTAAGGGTCACCATCCTAGAAGACCAGTTGGGACTCAGGGGATGGAATTTTATGGCCTTCCCAACACAAAACCATAAAATCTCACCCAAGATAAACGGACATTCCCAAGTACTACCCTTTGCCTGCTCCAATTTCCATGATGGACAGGATGGTAAAATTCTGGCCATGCTAAGAGGTTCTGAGGCAGAGACATTTTGGGAACTAGCTACAGCCATGCTGCTGCTGTATAGTTCTTAAAATGAATACCTTTTGCGTTCACTAATGAAATCTGTGAAAATGCATCTTCGTAGCTGCACTTTTTTTGCTAATTTTAGTAAAGGAAGGGGAAGTATAAAGTGGTGTTTCCCACTTTATATTCACATCTGCTTTTTCACTAAAACTGCCAAGTAAAGGATCAACACATCTGTCTTTGCAAACTCTAGTCGTATCAAATAACAGCAAGAGAAGTTAGCTGGAACGCACACCCAGACAGTCCCCATTTACCACTGCCTTCCTCCTCCTGGCTGAACGTGTTCTTTCATTGTTCCTTCCTTCAAAGTTTCCCACTTCCTCTAAATGAAAGCTGTGGCTTTTTGTGGAATGTGTGAAATGTCCATATTCTAGACAAACATGGACCCCCTCATTCAATGCTTTTTTGTACACTGGAGACTGTATCTCTCCCTGCTGATGTCTACCCCTCGAAAAATTCATCAGTTTTGCTCACAGTTTTCACCCTTCTGTCATATTCACATGATCCATCTTCCCTTCCTTGATTTCCCCCTATCCATTTCTGGAGATACCCTATCCACTAACATTCATTACAAGTCCACCAGCTCCCCAATCTACCTCATTACATTGCCTCACAGTCTACTTCCTATAAGACCTCAATTCCATTCTTCCAGTTTCCCCTCTCCATTGTATCTGTTCTGATGATTCTGCTTTCCACAATAATGTTTCGAATGTGCCTTCTTTTGTCCTCAACCAAGGAAGTCTCCCCCATTGTATTGCCAGAGCCCTCAACTGTGCAAACAAATTTCCCCCACTTTAGCCCTACCGCTTCCCTTCTGTCCCAGAATAATGATAGGATTCCTCCTGTATTCACTTTCTAGGCAACACAGTGACACAGTGGTTAGCATAGCTATCTCATAGCTCCAGGGACCTGGATTCAATTTCCGGCTTGGGTCGCTGTGTGGAGATTGCACATTCTCTCTGTGTCTTCGTGGATTTCCTCCAGGTGCTCTGGTTTCCTCCCACAGTCCAAAAATGTGCAGGTTAGATGCACTGGTCATGTAAGTTGCCCCCAGTGCCTCAGGATGCGTAGTTCAGAGGCACTAGCAGGGTAAATATTTGGGATTACAGGAATAAGGCCTGTATTGGATTGCTTTTAGTACAGACTCAATAGGCCAAATAGCCTCCTTTTGCACTATCGGGCTTCTACGATTTCCAATTATTGGTCTCTGTATTCAAAGGATCATCCTCCAGCATTTCCCACCATTTCCAACAATGTTGCCACCACCAAATATATCTTCTCTTGTCCTGCTGCCATCAGTATTCCAAAGGAACTGATCCCTTTTTAGCATCCACTCCTCTATCACCTCCAACACCATGATCCCATACAATCACAGTAATACCTGCCTCTTTCTCTCTCCTCCCCTCACTGTCCAAAGCTCCAAACACTACTTTTAGGTGAAGCAGTGGTTTACTTGTACTTTTTTCAGTTTAGTTCACTGTTCTCACTGCTTAAAATGTGGTCTCCTTTACATTGCAGAGGCAAAACTCAGTCTGCAGCATGACCCTGACCTTCCAAATCACTTGCCACCTCAATTCACCATCTTGCTTTCTTGCTCTGATTTCTGTCCTCAGCTTGTTACAATGTTCCAGTAAAGCCCAACGCAAGTTGGGAGAGCAACAGTCCATCTTCTGATTAGGCACTGTACAGCCTTGAGGCCTCAATAATCATTGCCACAACCTCAAACCATGAACACTGTACTTTGATTTTATTTTAGCAAAGTGCCATCAAAAGATGTATCTTGTTTTTGCTTTCAAGCAGTGCCGATCTTTATTCTGTTATTAACTCCTACACTGAACCCAATATTTGTTTCTTTAATATCGCTACACTTTGCCTTTTATTCCATGATTGGGACTGTTTTCTTTAGAAAGACGTAGACTTAGAGGAGATATGATAGAGGTGTACAAGATTATGAGGGGTATAGATAGAGTAAACAGGGTTAAGCTTTTTCCTAGGATGGACTCGACTAGCATGAGGGGTCACAGGCTTAGGGTGAGGGGGGTAAGGTATAATTTGGATGCTAGAGGGAGTTTTTTCGCACAGAGGGTGGTGGGGGTATGGAAAGCACTGCCAAGTAAAGTAGTGGAGGCAGGCACTCTGGAGATATTTAAGAAATACTTAGACGGGCACATGAACAGAATGGGAATGGAGGTGTTTAGAAAACTGATTTAAAATAGGGATCATGAGCCTTGGGAGTCCCTGGGAAGTGTGTAAATAGATGATGATATTGATGTACTTGTTTTTATCCTACAGGTGCTTTGGTCCACCTTGTTGTCTAACAAGAGGCATACATGCTTGGCCTGGACCATTTGATGGGCAACACGACAGCTCAGTGACTATCACTGTGCTGTGCAGATACATGGATTTGGGCCTGTGTCTGTGGGAGTTTCTGCATTCTCCCCGTGCTTGTATGGGTTTTCTCCAGGTGCTCCGGTTTCCTCCCACGTCCCAAAGATGTGCTCTTAGGCTAATTGGGAAAACAAAGTCTCCCTAAATTGTCTCAAATTTGGTTTTTAATCCATAGATCTATAAACATAGAACATAGAACATTACAGCGCAGTACAGGCCCTTCGGCCCTCGATGTTGCGCCGGCCAGTGGACCCTCTAACCTAAACTATTCCAATATCATCCATATGCCTATCCACCGAACATTTGAATGCCCCCAAAGTAGGCGAGTCCACAACTGCTGCAGGCAGGGCATTCCACGCCCTCACCACCCTCTGTGTAAAGAACCTGCCTCTGACATCCGTCCTATAACTACCACCTCTTAATTTAAAGTTATGTCCCCTCGTGTTGGTCATCACCATCCGAGGAAAAAGGCTCTCACTATCCACCCTATCCAATCCCTTGATCATCTTATACGCCTCAATTAGGTCACCGCGTAACCTTCTTCTCTCTAATGAAAATAACCTCAGGTCCCTCAGCCTTTCCTCATAAGGCCTTCCCACCATACCAGGCATCATCCTGGTAAAGCTCCTTTGCACCCTTTCCAATGCTTCCACATCTTTCTTATAATGCAGCGACCAGAACTGTACGCAATACTCCAAGTGCGGCCACACCAGATTTTTGTACAGTTGTAACATAACCTCATGGCTCCTAAATGCAATCCCTCTACCAATAAAAGCTAACACACCGTACGCCTTCTTAACAACTTTATCAACCTGGGTGCCAACTTTCAAAGAGCTATGTACTTGTACCCCAAGATCCCTCTGCTCGACAACGCTATTAAGGGTCCTTCCATTAACCCTATATTTCATATGCCTGTTATTCCTACCAAAGTGAATCACCTCACACTTATCCGTATTGAATTCCATTTGCCACCTCACGGCCCAGCTCTGCAACCTATCTATGTCCCTCTGCAAACTGTAACATCCATCCTCGCTATCTACAACTCCCCCCACTTTGGTATCGTCAGCAAATTTACTAATCCAACCCTCTACACCCTCATCTAGGTCATTTATAAAAATGACAAACAGCAGTGGCCCTAAAACAGATCCTTGAGGTACACCACTTGTAACTGCACTCCAGGTTGAATATTTCCCATCAACCACCACCCTCTGTCTTCTATCAGCTAGCCAATTCCTAATCCAAACTGCTAAATCACCTTCAATCCCATGCATCTGCACTTTCTGCAGTAGCCTACCATGGGGAACCTAATCAAACGCTTTGCTAAAATCCATATACACTACATCAACTGCCTTACCCTTATCTACCTCTTTGGTCACCTCCTCAAAAAACTCAATAAGGTTTGTGAGGCACGACCTACCCTTCACAAAACCGTGCTGACTATCCCTAATCAATTTATTTCTCTCTAGATGCTTATAAATCCTATCCCTTATAATTCTTTCCAAGACTTTGCCCACAACAGAAGTCAGGCTCACCGGTCTATAATTTCCAGGATGGTCCCTACTCCCCTTTTTGAACAAAGGGACAACATTTGCCATCCTCCAGTCTTCCGGCACTATACCTGTAGCTAACGACGACATGAAGATCAAAGCCAAAGGCTCTGCAATCTCCTCTCTAGCCTCCCAGAGAATCCTAGGGTAAATCCCATCTGACCCAGGGGACTTATCAATTTTCATACCCTCAAGACTCGCTAACACCTCCTCCTTATGAACCTCAATCCCACCCAGTCTACAACCTGGTATCGCAGTATTCTCCCGGACAACACTGTCTTTTTCCTGCATGAATACTGACAAAAAATACTCATTCAGTGTCTCTCCTATCTCCTCAGGTTCCACACACAATTTCCCACTGCTATCTCTGACTGGCCCTAATCTTGCCCTAACCAACCTTGTATTATTTATATACCTGTAAAAAGCTTTAGGATTCTCCTTAATCCTATCCGCCAAAGTCTTCTCGTGTCCTTTTCTAGCTCTTCTCAACTCCCTCTTTAGCTCCTTCCTGGCTGATTTATAGCTCTCTATTGCCCTAACCGAGCCTTCACGTCTCATCATTACATAAGCCTCCTTCTTCCTCTTCACCAGAGATTCAACTTCCCTAGTACACCATGGTTCCCTCACTCAACCACTTCCTCCCTGCCTGGCAGGTACATATTCATTAAGGACATGCAGAAGCTGTTCCTTAAATATGCTCCACATTTCAGATGTCCCCAGCCCCTGCAATTTCCTGCTCCATCCTATGCATCCTAAATCTCTCCTATTAGCCTCATAATTACCTTTCCCCCAGCTATAACTACTGTTATTCGTTATGTGCTCATCCCTTTCCATCACTAAGGTAAACGTAACCGAATTGTGGTCACTATCACCAAAGTGCACACCCACCTCCAAGTCTAACACCTGGTCTGGTTCATTACCCAGTACCAAATCCTCACCTCTTGTTGGCCTATCTACATACTGAGTCATGAAACCTTCCTGCACACATTGAACAAAAACTGACCCCTCTAACGTACTTGAACTATAGCTTTTCCAATCGATATTAGAAAAGTTAAAGTCCCCCATTACAACTACCCTGTTACTTTCACACCTATCCAGGATCAACTTTGCAATCCCTTCCTCTACTTCTCTGGAACTTTTTGGAGGCCTATAAAAAACTCCCAACAGTGTGACCTCTCCTTTCTTGTTTCTAATCTCAGCCCACACTACCTCAGCAGACAAGTCCACATCAAACGTCTTTTCTGCCACCGTAATGCTGTCCTTAACTAACAATGCCACTCCTCCCCCTCTTCTACCACCACCTCTGCTCTGACTGAAACATCTGAACCCCGGAACCTGCAACAACCATTCCTGCCCCTGCTCTATCCACGTCTCTGAAATGGCCACAACATCGAAGTCCCAAGCACCAATCCAGGCTGCAAGTTCATCCACCTTATTGCATATGCTCATGCACATGGACAGGGATCACGGGTAGAGGTGGGAACATCGGGCTGGCGGCACGAGCTCGTTGGGCCGAAGGGCCTGTTTCCCGTGCTGTTTTGTTCTTTGTTCTTCGATATCTTTGAGATTTAATGTCCCTCGCCCTCTAATCTATTCCTGATCTTTCCTTTGTTCTACTTGACCCTCCCGTCCCTCTCCTGCCTTTTTTCAACAAAATAAAACCCATCACATCGCAAAGCGGAGATGAGTGGTGTAGTAAATCCAGGAGACATTGGTTCAAATGCCGTCATCACCTAACCTGCTGAGTTTGTCCAGCACTTTGTTTTTATTTAAGATCTCCAGCATCTCCAGTATTTTGCTTTTTTTTGCATTTATTTGATATTTGCAGGATTTGAGTCTCATTCAGCCTTATTTTAAATGATCTTTTAAATATTTCATTTATGTTGCTGCGAAAATATTAATCTGCCAGTTTACAGCACGTTCATAGAATCTCTACAGTGCAGAAAGAGGTCATTGGGCCTATCGAGTCTGCACCGACCACAATCCCAGCCAGACCACATCCTCTTAACCCCATGTATTTATCCTCCTCATTGCCTAGATATTATGGCGCAATTTACCATGGCCAATCAAATCTGTGGACTCTGGAAGGAAACTGGAGCACCCAGAGGAAACTCATGTGAACATGAGGAGAATGTGCAGACTCCACACAGACAGGATCCTGAGTTCTAAATTGAATTGGGTTGCTGGTGCTGTGAGGTGCTATCCACTATGTCACCAGGCCGCCCTTGCAGTTAGCAAACTTATTAAATTACCGAGCAGAAGACTTTTACCAATGCCTACTAGACAGTATATGAAATATGGTTTTCATCAAAATTTTAACCTCTAATGTACTTAATGGTACAATTGTTAGTAATGCTGCCTCACAGAACCAGGGACCCAGGTTCAATTCTGGCCTTGGCTCACTATCTTCCCATGTCTGCTTGAGTTTCCTCCCAAACTCCAAAGAAGTGCAAGTTAGGTGGATTGGCCATGTTAATTTGTCCCTTATTGTCCCAAGATATGTAGGTTAGATTAATTAGTGCATTAAACGTGTGGGGTTACAGGTTTAGAACAGAGAGAGGGCCTGGGTAAAATATTCTGTCAGAGAATCGGTGCAAACTTGATGGGCCGAATAACCTCCTTATATACTGTGGGAATACAGTAAATGATTACCCTTCAGGAATTAAAAAAAATAACCGTTTCCCATTTACAAAAGAAATTATTTACTTCACGTCCTACAGTTACGACAAAGGCACATTCATGAACATTTATTTTCTTCTGTTTTTTTGAAATAAAACTCCACACTTTTCAGTCCTATTTCATCACCTGAAAGGCACAAATGCTTTCTAACTGCATATGATTGTGTCCTACATTGTCAAATAAAGAAAGCGACACAATAGGCACATCAGCTAAGGAAATCTGATAGGCGAATAAGGCTCATATGATTGCCGCTTTTTGCTTCAGGCAAGATGTTGGGATGGTGATGTCTTACTTTGTTCAGCTGTCACTTCTTTGAAAATTGCATTATGTCATGAAACACAAAGGAAACACTTCAAAAAGACAAGTTCTGTGGAGAGTATAAAACTCCTTCCCTTCTCTAAAAAGGTGTTGTCTCAAGGACTAAATACCTTTTTTCTGCTAGGTTGTTGATATATTTCTGTTTCATCGATCGTGAGGTGTTTTTTTGCATAGAAAGTGCACTCGGCATTCAAGTTGAAATAAAAACATTGTAAGGAGACAAGATTGAGAGTTCAGAATTAAATAAAACCTGTCTACTTAGCATTTATTTTGCAATGGAATGGTTTCCAGAAACAGAATGGTTACAGGATAGAAGAGGCCATTCAAATCATTGCATCAAGCTGGCACCTTGCAAGAGTAACTCAGCCAGCCTCACAGTCCACCCTTCCCTCATAGCCCTGCAATTGATTTATCCATGAAGTTATTATCCAATTACTTTTTGAAAGCCATGTGAATCCACCTCCACCACACACTCAAACAGTGCATTCAGAATTTAGCCACGCTCGGGTTAAAGACATTTCTCCCCATATTACTATTGGTTCTTTTGCTATTTACCTTAATTTGCTGTCCTCAACTTCTCAACCCTTCCAGCATTGGGAAGAGTTTCTCTTTATCTACTGTCATGATTTTGAACATGAAACCTGCCCTTAATCTGTCCTTTTTAAAAAGTGTTCTAATCCATCCCAGTAACTGTAGATTCTCATCTCTAGAATCATTCTTGTAAATGTTTTCTACATCATCCCTAAAACACTTATATCCTTCCCAAAGTATGATGTCCAGGGTTTGACACAATACACCAGTTGTGACCTAACCAGTGTTTTATAAATTTTAATCATAACTCCCTTACATTTGTGCTCCATATTTCTATCTATAAAGCCCAGGATCCAGTATAATTTACTGCTTTCTCAACCTGCCCTGCCACATTCAATGATTTGTGTCCTGAAACCCATTTCTCTGTCTTCCTGCACCTCCTTTAGAATTACACCATCTATTATATAAGGGGGAGGTAGTGGAATAGTGGTATTATCACTGGACCAGAGATCCGGGGAAATACTCTGGGGACCCATGTTCAAATCCCACCATGGCAGATGGTAAAAAATTGAATTTAATAAAAGCCTGAAATTAAAAAAATCTAATGACCTTTGTTGATTGTGGTTAAAAACAACCGCATTTGGTTCATTAATATCCTTGGGCAATCAATCCTCCTCAGTAGGCTTGGCTGCAACTGTAGTCAAATAAGTGAGAACAGCCTCAAAGCTTGCCTGGCACACTAGCCCCTGGACTGCCACTGGGAGACCACCTCCAGGCAGATAGCCTCATTTCAAATGTCACTAATTCACCTTATGTGATTAGTTGCCATTTGCAACGGGGTACCCCATCTACCCTTGATCACGTGTCTATGAAAATTATCCTGGAGATGGATGGTGCTGTCAAATTAGCCAACTTGTTTCTATCTCGGGTGAAACTTTCATCCCCTGTGTCTCAGGAATCTAAAGCATTCCTTCTTGTATTGGTTCCCCAGCTTCACAATCATTTTACCCGGAATGAAAAAATAATAAAGCCTAAGAAGTGACTGGTACAGGTCTGAAATGATCTTGTACATATTAAACTCCAACTTGGACCAGTACCAGTCACTTCCTATTTTTTTTTATTGGTTTTTATTTGTGGCTGGTTCTGAAATGTAGTGCAGCTTCCCTTCTCAGTGATTTTTATCAATGTCCATGAAAGCCAGATTTAGCTACACTCAGTAGCCAAACAAGAGTCACGTTTATTTGAAGTCCTCTCCAGAGTCAGATTAAATCTGTGTTGCTGATGAAGCATGCACAGGGAGGTCATTGCGATAAATCTCTTCAGTCACAGTTTGTTTTCCTTCACTACAACAAGGCAGTTACAGAATTGTTGCAGCACAGAAGAAGGTCATTTGGCCCGATATGTCTGCGCTGGCTATCCAAACTTAATGCCATTTCCCCACCTTCTTGCCACAATCCTGCCCATTCTTCCTTTCCAGATAACACTCTAATTCCCTCCTGAATCCGTCACTAGAATCTGTCTTCACCCAATTTCCGTTCCACCCTAAAAAATTCCACACATTCAGTTACATCCAAGCAAAAGAATGATGTTAACATCTCAATATATTAACATCATTGGCAAAAGTAGCAATAGTGACATGAGAAAAATATTTTTTCATACAGCAAGTGGGTAGGATCTGCCAGAGAGCATAGTGGATATTCAAGGGTAAAGGTGCAAGGGCAATGGTCAGTTGGAAGTCAGTGGGGCGGGGAAAGGTTTTAAATTGGCTAGGCAATATAAGGAGCCATGTGGAAGAGTGGGATTATGGGTTGACATGGAGAGTACGTGGGGCTATTTGGGGTGGGGGGCATTGGTTGACTTGAGTTAGCATGGATGGGGCATTGGGGGTGTGGAGAGAATGTGAGGGGGGAGAGATTGGGGGCCTAATATTTAACAAAATAATTGTCTCAAACTCCCAGAGAACTAAGGTGAGTCTTTCAAGCAGCCCCAGTGGCTGCTTCTAATCTGCATTTGCAGTTGATGGGCCTGAAATGTTCCCCCACCCTGTAAGGCAAAAGTTTACAAGGTTTTGAAGAATTTTGGCTGTCCTCCAAAGTTCCTTAGTCTCACCTATTCATTTCATGGCTCCTTTTATGCTCTGTACTCTCTTGGCGCATATACATCATTATTTCCTCTTGACAAACAAGAAAGAACTGAAAGTATTCCAAGAATTTGAGTTGGATCATCTTAGATTCAAAAATTCATGACTACTTAAGATTGTTAAGGATAATTGCTTGTAATTACTCTAGATAAGATAATTACTATGAGTTCTCATGATAAAACAGCTGATTGCACATATAAATAATTTGAAATGGAAATCAGCAATGATGAATGCTGCGGTGCTGCTGCTGTTGATTGTGCCTTTTAATTATGAATTTGCTTAAATTAGGTTCATATTTTAACATTTATTCAAACAAATGTACAAATACACGTTGGCAAATTTGTTCAAACTGCATCTTTAAAAATACAACAGTTCGTTATTGCACCAAAACTCCTCCATTCTGAAAGTTATACATTTGGAACAGACAGAAAGGGATAGGAACTTTGGACTCGGACTGAGTTCTGCTGACTCTTCACCTGTTTTCCAATGTTTTACCATTGCTGGAAATGGACACCACTGAAAGAAGCAGCAGCAACAAATGATATAGCACATTCAGTTACATCCAAGTGAAGGGGTAATGTTAACATTTCAATATCTTAAACTCATTGGCAAAAGTAGCAATGGTGACATGAGGAAAATATTTTTCACACCACAAGTGGGTAGGACCTGTCAGAGAATATGGTGGATGTTCAAGAGTAAGAGTACAAGGACAATGGTCTGTTGGAGGTGTCAAATCCTCATCTGCTGATAAATGTATGTGCGATTTACAGCAGAGTATCAGGCCATTCGACCCAACTGTGACACAATACATTCTATGCCCTCTCCTTTCCTTCTCCCCATGTACTCTATGAATGGTAAACTTTGCTTGTATAGTGTGCAAGAAACAATACATTTCACTGTATCCCAATATATATGACAATAATAAATTGAATCAAATATATCTTTTCACTTTGCTTTCATTGGTGGGTTCTAAAAAGACAGAGAAACTATAGGGCCAAAATTAAATTACAGAACCCATATTATTTTTCTTCTAATTTGAGTGAATAATCTATTGTAATTGGTATCTCACCTTTCCTGAGGGGATCACACATACACAGTGTAATGGACTGGAGTGGAATGGAGACATTAGTGGGTCAGAGCTGGCTACCCGGTGCTCTTGTATCTTTCCAGGGTTTCCTCTGCCCCTGCAGAAAAGTTAAAATTCCTCTCAACTTATCTAAAGTGAAAAATCAAATCAAATTGATCCATGTTTGTGTTCATTTCCCCATGAACCTCCCTTCATCCTACTTCACCTAACCCAGTAAGCATCTGCTATAAACACTTTCTCTCTCATAAGAATATTATAAATCAGAGCCAGAGCTCTTGAACTCTTTGAGACTGCTCCACTGCCATTCAATAAGATTTTTCTCCTCAATCTTCCTACACTATCCCTTTATCAGTTCATTCCCAAAGTACCCAAATATCTGTCATTTCTGTCTTGAAATATTTGGTGACTGAGCTTCCACAACCGTCTGGAAAAGTGAATTCCTATGATTCACAATACTTTGAGTGAAGAAGTTTCTCTTTTCAGTTTGTTACCTGACAATCTGCAGGGACCATTCTAAAACCTAGGGAATTCTGGAAGACTAAAGCTAATGGAACTGTAATATCTCTGTCTTGTCATTATGTTGTAAGTCATCAGGACAAGGAGGTTTGCTCATTTCAGGCCTGACAATTTCTCCAGAACTTCTATCAATACTAATTAATTTGTGGGCAGCATGGTGGCATGGTGGTTAGCACTGCTGTTTCACTGCACCGGGGACCTGGTTCAATTCCAGTCTTGGATGACTGTTTGTGTGGATTTTGCATGTTCTCCCATGTCCACATGGGTTTCCTCTAGCTGCTCCGGTTTCCTCCCATACTCCAGAGATACGCAGGTTAGATTGAGTGGACATGCCTGAATTGCCTCTTTACGTCAGGGGGACTAGCAAGGTAATTACATGGGTTACCCATGATGGGACCTGGATGGGATTGCGGTTGGTACAGATTCAATGGGCCAAATGACCTCTCTCTGCACTGTAGGGATTCTATGAATACTAATTTCTTCATGTTGATGTGGATATTGGTCTAGAGGAGATGTGTCAAATTTACAGATGATCCTACAAAAGAAGGTATATTTAATTCTTTTGAAGACCAAAAGAAGCAGCAATGAGGTGTTGGCATGATGGGACAAACATTAAAAAGTGACATATGTGATTCAATGTTTTTTTACACAAAGCAAATTGTCATGATCTGGAATACTCTGCCTAACAAGGTGTTTGAAGTAGATTCAATACTGCCAAAAGAGAATTAGATAAATGCTTGAGTGTGGGGTTTGAGATTTTTCACTTTTTATCTTCCCACTCCCTGCAACCCACTATTCCTTGGGAGTTAAAATTCCACCCCCACCTCATTCTTTGTATCCTCTATAGAATGCCACTTTTGAGAACCTGGCCCACAGTAGCATTAGTAATGAGATTGAAAGAAATAATTGTTACTGAAACAGCAGCCACATCCATGCTATAAGCTGTGGCACCAGCAAGGAAATTAAAGCAGATTTCAATGGTAATTGTTCACTACTTTATGAGCGGTGTAAGTTGCTGTGCTGGTTTCTGAATCCAGTTTAGCTCAGTTTTGAGTTCTCTTCAAAATGCTAATACCGAATGAAGAATGCCATTCCTCCGAATATCACAAAGAAAGGTTGAAATTAAATATTTTAGAACTACTGGAGATGCTGTTGGTTGCTCTCTGCTTATTCCATTGTAGTTCTCTTCCCACACCCTCTCTGCTTGTAGTTAAAGCTGATCTGTTATATTGGAATGAAATTAGAATGGCATTCTTGTTACTGCTGTTCTTGTTATTAGGTTCTTTATTCATTTTGATTAGTGTTCATGTTACAAAGCAAAATAATGTGCTTTAATCGCACTGTCTGATAGATAAGTCCCTCAGTGATTTTTGTGAAACATGGAAAAGTTAAAATAAAGCCAAACACCTGTTTATTTTCTCACAGGCTGCCAAATGAGTTGCTCCACTTAGATTGCACTTTGACACTGATGGTTTCAATATAATGTGTTTAATGGATTTAATGGATTTTCTCCTTGGAAAAGGCTGATCCTTTGTCAAAATCAGAGTCTAAGCCAAGTTTTTCATATGCAAATTCAGCTTTGATCTATTTTGATCAACTATTTGAGGTGTTCCTCTTTGATTCAATTTAAATATTGGATTGAATCAATTTATTCCTAATAATATCTGTCATAATTCGTAGAGCATATAACTATTGTTCAGTGATTTAATTCTTAATCTAACAATTGAAAGGAATAGGGTAAACATGCTTTGATAAGTGGATACAGAATTAATTACGGTACCTTGCTTTAATCAGCTAGAGGGAATAATTAGCATCTTCCTATTTGCCAAAAATGATGTATATGTGGAAAAGAGTCGAAGGAATTTTGTATTTGTATTTTTCTTTTCATGTCCTCAGGACCTCTCAAAGCATTTCAAGCCAGTTATTTACTTTTGGAGTGCATTCTCTTGTTTTGTGCCAAAATCCAACAATAACACTATAGTAACAGACCACAAACAGTAGAGACATGACTGATCAGTTCATTTATTTTAGGTGATCTGCTTGAGGGGCAAGTTGTTGACCAGATTCCCTCTTTGGGCCCCATGTACTGGCAATGCTCCTTTGGGCTCCATTTACTGACCAGGTTTCTTTTTGGACTCTATGTACTGACCATGTTCCGTCTTTGGGCTCTATGTACTGACCATGTTCCCTCTTTGGGCTCTATGTACTGACCATGTTCCCTCTTTGGGCTCTATGTACTGACCATGTTCCGTCTTTGGGCTCTATGTACTGACCATGTTCCCTCTTTGGGCTCTATGTACTGAACATGTTCCGTCTTTGGGCTCTTTGTACTGACCATGTTCCGTCTTTGGGCTCTTTGTACTGACCATGTTCCCTCTTTGGACTCTATGTACTGACCATGTTCCCTCTTTGGGCTTATGTACTGACCATGTTCCCTCTTTGGGCTCTATGTACTGACCATGTTCCCTCTTTGGGCTCTTTATACTGACCATGTTCCCTCTTTGGGCTCTTTGTACTGACCATGTTCCCTCTTTGGGCTCATTTACTGACCATGTTCCCTCTTTGGGCTCTTTGTACTGACCATGTTCCCTCTTTGGGCTCTTTGTACTGACCATGTTCCCCCTTTGGACTCTATGTACTGACCATGTTCCCTCTTTGGGCTCTATGTACTGACCATGTTCCGTCTTTGGGCTCTTTGTACTGACATGTTCCCTCTTTGGACTCTATGTACTGACCATGTTCCCTCTTTGGGCTCTATGTACTGACCATGTTCCCTCTTTGGACTCTATGTACTGACCATGTTCCCTCTTTGGGCTCTATGTACTGACCATGTTCCCTCTTTGGGCTCTTTGTACTGACCATGTTCCCTCTTTGGGCTCTATGTACTGACCATGTTCCCTCTTTGGGCTCTTTGTACTGACCATGTTCCCTCTTTGGGCTCTATGTACTGACCATGTTCCCTCTTTGGACTCTATGTACTGACCATGTTCCCTCTTTGGGCTCATGTACTGACCATGTTCCCTCTTTGGGCTCTTGTACTGACCATGTTCCCTCTTTGGGCTCTATGTACTGACCATGTTCCCTCTTTGGGCTCTATGTACTGACCATGTTCCCTCTTTGGGCTCTATGTACTGACCATGTTCCCTCTTTGGGCTCTATGTACTGACCATGTTCCGTCTTTGGGCTCTTTGTACTGACCATGTTCCCTCTTTGGACTCTATGTACTGACCATGTTCCCTCTTTGGGCTCTATGTACTGACCATGTTCCCTCTTTGGACTCTATGTACTGACCATGTTCCCTCTTTGGGCTCTATGTTCTGAATAGGCTGTCAGCCTTGATTTAAAGTTGGGTCCCAAAGTTGACACCTGTGACAATTCAGCCCTTTTCCCATTACACTCATCTACTAAATTGTAAGTTCCTGTTTCATTCATATGTTTGTTTCTTTTGTGGGGACCATGATTTGAATTCAATTGGATTTTTGAATTTGTTGTTTGGAGCGAGCAAGGAATGGATTTGGATTTGAGTGATCCAATTTAAGCATTTGCTTTGTAACTTTAAGGATGGAGCAAAAAAAGAAAAAAATGCTGTTCTTTTTCCAGCTGCAATGCACTTCAATGGTTTAACTTGACTATATACTTTGTAATCCACCATTCCTGCTGATCTGTAATCTGTTTTTATGCCTGTCATGTGCCAAAATCCATAATAATGTAGAACACTAACAGTATAATGCCTTGGTAAATTGGAACATCAATTTAAAATTACATCCTTGGGGATGAAGATGTCACTGGAAAGCCTGGCATTTATTGCTCTTCCTTAGCTGCCTTTGAGAAGGTAGCAATGAGCCTTCTCCTTGAAACACTGAAAATCATGTGGCAAAGGTGCCAAGACAAAATAAATGTAAGATGTGAGGTCATGTTTGTTTACTTAACACATAAACACATTTAGCCTCAGCACATTAATTAAAAAGAGATGACATTTCCCACAGCATGAGTAAAGTCATCCATAAGTTGTTCTTGCCATCTTCTAATGCTCAATTTTAGATTGGTTTTGGCTGAGGCCTGGCAATAACTCATCCGCTGAGATGGAAAGACTGCAGCACAGAGAAAGAAGAAATGAAGAGCAAAAGAGGAATGTACCTCCAACATGGAGAAGGACACATCTTTCATAGTTGTTACTTTCTCCTCAACGTTGGTAAAATATCATCATTCAGATTAATGCTTTGAATGCAGTGTTTAGCCTTGAGAAGATTCAAGTTTAACAGTAGAAAGCTACTTGAGGACTATTGCACTTAAAAGATTTGAGCCATGTTGACTTAAGGGGTTAACAACTAGAAGGGTAAGGTCATAAAACAGAAAATGGACTTTCTTATCTGGAGAATTGGAGGCCTTAGGAGGAATTTTCCCACCTTGCCCACCATAGAGACCTTAGTGGGCAGGTCTCGGGGTTTATTCAAAGGTCCATTGACCTCAGGTGTGATTTTTTTTGAACTTGGAGTGAGTGTGACAAGAAAGTCCCACCCAATGTATCTACACTGCTTGCAACAGATGAATCCTAGAGAGTTGTTTTGCTTGAGACTTAGAACTACAAATGAACTTAAAAACATTTTGTGAGCCGTGGAATACTATGTTGTCATGGAGATGACAGAAGCTTAAGAAAATTTGAGAGTTCAAATTTATCTGAATATTTGCTGATGGGGCAAGTTGTGGGATAAGTATTCTGCAGCAGGGAAAAAAAATCCCTAATGAAAAGATACTGCTGTTAGCATGCTTCAGCCAACAAAATTGTTTCTGTTAGTTGATTCTGTATCTGAGGGGCTCAGGAGAAATCTCAGAGTTATTTGATGGCTCTGCAAAGTTAGGGCTGAGGAGAAGTCCCAGAGAGCTCAGAAGGTGCCAGAAGATCATTAACTTCATACTGGAAAGGATTGAGGCTCAGAAGTAGCCCTGGGAACTATTGATATCTTGGTGTAGTTAGGGAAATTAAAGTTTGGTGTGATAAATGGGCAGTTCTAATGTAGCTAACCAACTATTAAGGAGTTGAACTGCCACCAATAAGTAAGGGTTAGAAAGCAGGCTCATAAGTAAGGGCTAGAAAGCAACTTTATAAGACACTTGTCAGACCCCACTTGGAGTATTGTGTGCAGTTCTGGTCGTCTCACTATAGGAAGGATGTGAAAGCTATTGAGATGGTGGAGAGGAGATTTATAAGGATGTTGCCTGGATTGGGGGACATGCCTTATGAAGATAGGTTGAGAGAGCTAGGTCTCTTCTCCCTGGAGAGACGAAGGTTGAGAGGTGACCTGGTAGAGGTTTATAAGATGTTGAGAGGAATAGATAGGGTGGATTCTCGGAGGCTATTTCCCAAGGCTGAAATGGTCGCTACGAGAGGACACAGGTTTAAGATGCAAGTACAGAGGAGATGTTAGAGGTAAGTTTTTCACTCAGAGGGTGGTGAGTGAATGGAATCGGTTGCCGTCAGTGGTGGTAGAGGCGAACTCACTGGGGTCTTTTAAGAGACTTCTGGATGAGTACATGGGATTTAATGAGATTGGGAGTTACAGAGAGTTCTATGGTCTGGTAGGTATAGATATGATCGGCACAACTTGTGGGCCGAAGGGCCTGTTTGTGCTGTAATGTTCTATGTTCTAGGTTAAATCCAGAGAGATTTGGGAGACAAGATTGAAATCTTGGGAAGTGTGCAGTCATTGAAGTAGTCTGAGCTGGAGAAGCTTTGAGAGATTTTGTAGGCTTGATGTTCAAAAATGAAAAAGGTGGAGTCCCTCTTGCGGAAGACAGAGTTTCAATGTGATCAGTTGACTAACAAGGTGGGATTTCTCCACACCCACCTATGGCATGTTTCACAGTGGTGGAGATGGCCCACCATTGATGGCAGCAGAATCGCCTGGTCCCACTACTGTCAGCAAAGTTGCCTATTCTATGCAGCACCCTCACTGGGAAACCAGAAGATCCCGCCAGTGAGAACAGCAATACAATTCCAGGCACTGTTTACTTTTGTTTCTTCAAAACCCATGGAATCTTGTGGCTTTATTCTCTGAATCTCAAACTTAACTTGTTTTCAGCAAAACATGATTTGTCCCTAATCAGATCTTACCAAAAAAAACTTACTGTTTTTTGCTAAGATGATAACATAAATCATATTTTTTTTCATGCAAAACTGTTACTTTCTTTTGAAACAGATTTTTCATTTTAAGAAGGCATCTTATTGTAACTTGAAATAGGATTGATTTTTAAATTTGGCCAGCATAAAACCACTGTGCCACTGTTTTTGCCTCCTCACACTATCCTACTTTCTTTAGAGCAAAGTATGTAGGCATATCAAAGAGAGCAATATCCCTTTGCTGCATTTCCAGCAAGAGGACTTATAAAATGGCTTCCAAAACAATAAAGCAGACATGCCCCCCGTCTACCCCAGATGACTGTCGTGCAGAGCAACAAATCACATGGAAGGTCTGTTACATGGAAGCAGCATTCTTTATTACAGAGAATGTTACAATTTGGCAGTTAAATAAATTAGCTCTTATGTGCCCAGCCCAATATTTATTTTTATTAAAATCCATCTACCATGTCATAGCTCATCTGCAATCATTGTTCTTTCTGAAGATAATGGTCCATATCTTGCAGTCATTAAGCTCACCCTTGCACATGTTTGTGCGGGCTTTCACACTGTGCTTTGCAGTTATTGGAATGTGAAAACAGCACCCTCTAAAGGGAAACGGTGACTTATGTGAGCGGAAGAAGTAATAATGGGCAGAATTTTATGAGATTTTTTTCTAGGTGTCTAGCTAGTGTGAAATCAAGAGACTTCCTGATCTATTTTTTGGGTCAGTTTCCACGTCGAATCTTATGCAGTCTTTGAAAAAGTGGGCTAAACTGTTTCTAGCCACTAGAGCAGTGGATGGAGCTTAGTTCACCAGACAACCAGCAGCTCAGATAGGGGCCACAAATTATACGTGGGCAGAGAAAGCAAAAAACCCCAGCTCTCCTGGAAGAACACCCCGCCACCCCACAGACATCAGAGACCCTCTCCCTACAATGCTGACCCTTTTACCAACACCCCCCCAGTCAACCCTAGACTCCCTGGCACAACATACCCTCATCACTTCCCCCTTACCTCTCCTGGCCCCAATAGGTGACTGACATGACCATTTCTCTCCCCTGCCCCTGATCAACATAGAGGCATAAATTCCCCTCCTCCTTCCACCAGAACATCTGTAAGTGTTGACTTGATTCTCCTCCATGGTAACAATGCAAACTGCCAGAGTGTATGGGCAGATGTATGGGATAGGCATGAGGCTGGGGGCAGTAGTTATAGCTGGGGGAAGGGTAATTATGAGGCCATCAGGAGAGAATTAGGGTGCATAGATTGGACTAGGAAACTACAGGGACTGGGAACATCTGGAATGTGGAGCTTATTCGAGGAGCAGCTGCTGCGAGTCCTTGATAAGTATGTCCCTGTCAGGCAAGGAGGAAATGGTCGAGTAAGAGAACCTTGGTGTACGAAAAAGGTTGATTTGCTGGTTAAAAGGAAAAAGGAGGCTTATGTCAGGATGAGGCTTGAAGGCTCGGTTAGTGCAATGGATAGCTATAGATTAGCCCGGAGGGAGCTAAAGAGTGAATTGAGGAGAGCTAAGAGAGGACACGAGAAGACTTTGGCTGATAGGATTAAGGAGAATCCTAAAGCTTTCTTTAGATATGTTAAGAATAGAAGATTGGTTAGGGCAAGATAGGGCCAGTCATAGACAGCAGTGGGAAGTTGTGCGTGGAGCCTGAAGAGATTGGAGAGGTACTGAATAAATATTTCTCTTCGGTATTCACGCAGGGTGATGTAAATGTAGTCATGGAGAACACTGAGGTACAGGGTAGCAAACTGGAAAGTATTGAAGTAGATAGGGAGGATGTGCTAGATATTCTCGAGGGTTTGAAGTTGATAAGTCCCCTGGGCCGGACGGGATTTACCCTAGGATTCTCTGGGAGGCAAGAGAGGAGATTGCAGAGCCTCTGGCTCTGATCTTCAGGTCCTCGTTGGTTACGGGTGTGGTTCCAGAGGACTGGAGGATAGCGAATGTGGTCCCATTGTTGAAGAAGGGGAAGAGAGACCTTCCAGGGAATTATAGGCCAGTGAGTCTTACTTCTGTTGTGGGCAGAGTATTGGAGAGAATTATTAGGGATAGGATTTATAGTTATTTAGAGAGAAATGAATTGATTGGGGATAGTCAGCATGGTTTCGTGAAGGGTAGGTCATGCCTTACTAACTCATTGAGTTTTTTGAGAAAGTGACCAAAGAGGTGGATGGGGGTAAGGCGGTTGATGTAGTATATATGGACTTTAGTAAGGCGTTTGATAAGGTGGCCCATGGAAGACTTCTACAGAAAATGCAGATGTGTGGAATATAGGGTGATTTAGCTAATTGGATTAGGAATTGGCTGGCAGATAGAAGACAGAGGGTGGTGGTTGATGGGAGATATTCATCGTGGAGTTCGGTGACGAGTGGTGTGCCTCAGGGGTCTGTTTTGGGGGCCCCTGCTGTTTGTAATTTTTATAAATGATCTGGATGAGGGTATTGAGGGATGGATCAGTAAATTTGCAGATGATACTAAAGTTGGTGGAGTGTAGATAGTGAAGAGGGGTGTTTTAGTTTACAGAGTGACTTGGACAAGTTGCAGAGCTGGGCCGAGAGGTGGCACATGGAGTTTAATGTGGAAAAGTGTGAGGTAATGCACTTTGGCAGGAACAATAAATGTGCAGAGTATAGGGCTAATGGTAGGGCTCTTAATAGTGTTGAGGAACAGAAGGATCTTGGTGTATGTGTCAATAGATCCCTGAAAGTAGGCAGTCAAGTGGATACAGTTGTTAAGAAGGCTTATGGAGTCTTAGCTTTTATTGGTAGGGGGATTGAATTTAGGAGCCGCAGCATCATGTTGCAGCTGTACAAAACTCTAGTGCGGCCGCACTTGGAGTATTGTGTGCAGTTCTGGTCGCCACATTATAAGAAAGATGTGGAGGCCTTGGAGAGGGTACAGAGGAGGTTTACCAGGATGTTGCCTGGTATGGAGGGCAGGTCCTATGAAGAGAGGTTGAAGGATTTGAGGTTGTTTTCGTTAGCAAGGAGGCGGCTAAGAGGGGATCTTATTGAAGCATATAAGATGATTAGAGGTTTAGATAGGGTGGACAGTGATAGCCTTTTTCCTAGGATGGAGAAAGCTAGCACGAGGGGCACAGCTTTAAATTAAGGGGTATGAGTTATAGGACGGATATCAGAGGTAGGTTCTTTACTCAAAGAGTGATTAGGGAGTGGAATGCCCTGCCTGCAGCTGTTGTAGATGCGCCAAGTTTGATGGCGTTTAAGAGGTTAATTGATAAGTATATGGAAGAGAAGGTAATGGTTTAGTTTGGAGGGGCATTGCTTTTTATTTTGGTCGGCACAACATCGAAGGCCGAAGGGCCTGTTCTGTGCTGTAATGTTC
>JAGIQG010000441.1:0-30352 GCA_024679065.1 Sphyrna mokarran
TCCCTGAGGTACTCCACTAGTAACCGAACTCCACGATGAATATCTTCCATCAACCACTACCCTCTGTCTTCTATCTGCTAGCCAATTCCTAATCCAATTAGCTAAATCACCCTCTATCCCATACAACTGCATTTTCTGCAGAAGCCTTCCATGGGCCACCTTATCGAACGCCTTACTAAAGTCCATATATACCACATCAACTGCCTTACCCCCATCCACCTCTTTGGTCACTTTTTCAAAAAACTCAATAAGGTTAGTAAGGCACGACCTACCCTTCACAAAACCATGCTGACTATCCCCAATCAATTCATTTCTCTCTAAATAACTATAAATCCTATCCCTAATAATTCTCTCCAATACTTTGCCCACAACAGAAGTAAGACTCACCGGCCTATAATTCCCCGGAAAGTCTCTCTTCCCCTTCTTGAACAATGGGACCACATTCGCTATCCTCCAGTCTTCCGGCACTATACCCATAACCAACGACGACCTGAAGATCAGAGCCAGAGGCTCTGCAATCGCCTCTCTCGCCTCCCAGAGAATCCTAGGGTAAATCCCATCCGGCCCAGGGGACTTATCTAACTTCAAACCCTCAAGAATATCTAGCACATCCTCCTTATCTACTTCAATACTTTCCAGTTTGCAACCCTGTATCCCAGTGTTCTCCACAACTACATTTACATCTCCCTGCGTGAATACCGAAGAGAAATATTTGTTCAGTGCCTCTCCAATCTCTTCAGGCTCCACGCACAACTTCCCACTGCTGTCTCTGACTGGCCCTAATCTTGCCCTAACCAATCTTCTATTCTTAACATATCTAAAGAAAGCTTTAGGATTCTCCTTGATCCTATCAGCCAAAGTCTTCTCGTGTCCCCTTTTAGCTCTCCTCAACTCACTCTTTAGCTCCCTCCTGGCTAATCTATAGCTATCCATTGCACTAACTGAGCCTTCAAGCCTCATCCTGACATAAGCCTCCTTTTTCCTTTTAACCAGCGAATTAACTTTTTTAGTACACCATGGTTCCCTTACTCGACCATTTCCTCCTTGCCTGACAGGAACATACTTATCAAGGACTCGCAGTAGCTGCTCCTTGAATAAGCTCCACATTTCAGATGTTCCCAGTCCCTGTAGTTTCCTAGTCCAACCTATGCACCCTAATTCCCTCCTTATGGCCTCATAATTACCATTCCCCCAGCTATAACTACTGCCCCCAGCTTCATGCCTATCCCTATCCATCACTAAGGTGAACGTAACCGAATTGTGGTCACTATCACCAAAATGTTCACCAACTTCCAAGCCTAACACCTGGTCTGGCTCATTGCCCAGCACCAAATCCAATGTAGCCTCACCTCTAGTTGGCCTATCTACATACTGAGTCAAAAAACCTTCCTGCACACCTTGTACAAAAACTGACCCCTCTAATGAGCTAGAGCTATAGCTATTCCAATCAATATTAGTAAAGTTAAAGTCCCCCATAACAATTACCCTATTACTTTCACTCCTGTCCAGGATCGACTTTGCAATCCTTTCCTCTACCTCTCTAGAACTTTTAGGAGGTCTATAAAAGACTCCCAACAGGGTGACCTCTCCTCTCCTGTTTCTAATCTCAGCCCATACTACCTCAACAGTCAAGTCCTCATCAAACTTCCTTTCTGTCACTGTGATACAGTCTTTGACTAATAATGCCACTCCTCTCCCCCTTCTACCTCCTTCTCTAGTCCGACTGAAGCATTTGAACCCCGGAACCTGCAACAACCATTCCTGTCCCTGCTCTATCCATGTCTCTGAAATGGCCACAACATCGAAGTTCCAGGTACTGGTCCAAGCTGCAAGTTCCTCCACCTTATTGCGAATACTTCTTGCATTAAAGTGTACGCATTTCAAACCATGCCCTACTCCACCCGTACGCTGCTGTGCTTTACAGTTCTCATCTATGACCCCCCTATTCTCGTCCCTCTTAACATCCAAACTACTCAGGATCCCACCCCCCCTCTGAATCAGTTTAAAGCCCCCTGCATAGCCTTTGCAAATTTTCCCCCCAAGATATTGGTTCCCCTCTGGTTCAGGTGTAGACCATCTCTCTTGTAGAGGTCCCACCTACCCCAGAATGAGTCCCAATTGTTCAGGAACCTGAACCCATCCCTCCTGCACCATCCCCGCAGCCACGAGTTCAAACATTCCCTCTCTCTGTTCTTCTCTAAACTATCCCGTGGCACAGGCAAGAGTCCAGAGATAACCACTCTGTCTGTTTTGGCCCTAAGCTTCCACCCCAACTCCATAAATTTCTGTTTAATATCCCCTTCCCTTGTCCTACCTACATCATGTGTCCCTACATGAACTATGACTTGGGGCTGACTCCCCTCTCCCTTAAGAATCTTAAAAACCCGCTCTGAGACATCCTGGACCCCGGCCCCTGGGAGGCAACACACCAGCCCTGAGTCCCATTTATTACTATTTACTCTCCTATCTGTCCCCCTAACTATGGAGTCTCCAATTACCAGGCCCAATCTCTTATTCCCCCTACCCACCTGAGCATTCCCAGCAGGCTCACCCCCAGAGACCTGCTCCCTTTGGCCATCTCCAGTTGATTCTTCCTCAACTGTAGCCTCCAGGACAGAAAACTTGTTTTGGAGGGGAACAGCCCCGGGAGATTGTCTCCCCGATTGCTTCTTACCCTTCTCCCTAATAGTTACCCAAGAATCACTTTTAGGAGTGACTATCTCTTTGTAACTCCTGTCAATATCCGCCTCAACCTCCCGAATTATCCTGAGTTCCTCCTAATTCCAGCTCCAGCTCCTCAACACGATCCTCAAGGAAGAGGAGTGGGTAAACTTTGACAGATTCCCAGCAGCCACCTGAGTGGATCTCCTTTTCGGGTACTCATACCACTGAAGGGCCCTTCAGTGGCAATGGCTGCCTTTGTGACAACCATTTTCCCTCCACCTATCCTCAGTGGGACCTGCCTCATTGACCCATGTGCCCCCAGAGTCCAATTACCATAAAACAAGGATCCCACTCTTGCAGGCATTGCTGAGCTGCCATCCCTTTGGGATAATCAACCTGTACCATCCATTCAATTGACTGCTGCTGGAAAGATACACCCCCAGGACCAACTGACTGCAGAAGCGGTCTAGTGCCCCAGCTTTTGGCTCCTACTGCAGTATCCCTCAAGCTACCTTACAATCCAGCCCTTCAGCTTTGGAAAACGAAGTAAAACAAGTTTGTCCAGTACCTCTTCTGATGCCGTCATCAGGATGTGTTATTGAGGAAGTGAAATGCGTTAACATGGCAGCTACATAGATTTGCATTGATTTGCTAGAGGAAGACATTCTTTCTTCTTTAATATAATTTAAGAATATTTCATGTGCTGCCCTGTTTGCCCCAGTCACTCAGAGTAACACTATGGTGACACAATGCAAATGAAGTTCATTCACAGAGTCTCTGTTGCTGGTTGATGCCGTGCCAGGATTGACTGACTGCAGAAACATTCTTGGTATTTCTCAAACATGTTTCTTTTAACAGATGGCATTGTGTTGTTGCGGATTTACCTGGAACTCGAATCAGCTTCACTCACCATAGCCATCAAACACAAATAACATGAAAATTCTATATTTCCTGAGCACAACATTCCCATCAACAAACTTTAGAGAACATATTTTGCAATATCTTCTCCCCCTTCAACAATCATTAAACCTACCACTGCAGAAATGGTCCTCAAAAATGCTGAAGCTCAAAAATGTCAAGTTCACATCCCATCCACTCCCAAGATAAATGAATTGAGTCTTGTGAGGCAATTGAGTTTTTAGTTTATCCAAAGGAAGTAACTGACTTTCAGACTGTGATCTCAAAATATGAAGAAGAATTCTGAAATCCAGTGTCATAAAGGAAAGAACTGAATTTATTCAGCCACATTGAAGCAATGGCCTAGGCTATGAATGTATATTCAGAGATACTTTCTGGCTACTTATTTTTTGAAGTTGATCGAGATTACATACATTTTGCACAGTTATCCTGTATTCAGAAGACGGATTCTTTTCCATTGTTATTAAGGAGGTAATCAAAGATTGTTTTGTCACCCACAAAGGTATACAGTCTGTAGGGAATTGCCCTGGGAGTCCTCACCATCAACTTTGGATCCTATGAAGTCTCATAGCATCAAGTCAAACATGGGCAAAGAAACTCCTGTTGATTACCACATACTGTCCTTCCTCAGCTGATGAATCACTAATGCTCCATGTTGAACACCATTTGGAGGAAGCACTGAGGGTGGCAATGGTACAGAATGTATTCTGGCTGGGGGACCCTGAGTGTACGCTGAGTGGTTCGGTAATACCATCACAAACCAAGCTGGCTGGGTCCCAAAGAACGTCGCTGATAGACTGGGAATTGGCAGGTGGTGAGGGAACCAACAAGAGGGAAAAATGTACTTGACCTTATTCTTACCAACCTGCCTACCACAGATGAACCTGTCCATGGCAGTATCAGTAGGAATGACTGCCACATAGTCTTTTGGAAATGAAGTCCAATTTTCACACTGAGGATACTTTCCATTAGTCTGTGTGGCACTGTCACCATGCTAAATGGGGTAGACTCCAAACAGATCTAGCACCTCAAGACGGGGCATCCACAAAGTGCTGTAGGCCATTAGCAACAACAGAATTGTACTCCACCACAATTTGCAAAGTCACGGCCCAGGATATCCCCCAATCTACCATTACCACCATTCATGAGATCACAACTGGTTCATTAAAGAGTTCAAGAGGGCATGCCAGGAGCAACACCAGGCATACCTAAAAATACTGTGTCAACCTGGTGAAACTACAACACAAAATTTCTTGCTTGTTAAACAGCAAATGCAGCAATAGGCAGAGCTGAACAATTCCACAATAAATCAGATCTGCGATCTGTAGACTTGCCACATCCAGCTATGAATTGTATCAGACAATTAAACAACTCACTGGAGGAGGAGCTCCACAAATATCACCAATCTCATTGCTGGAGGAGCCCAGCACATCTGTGCAAAAGACAAAGCTGAAGCATTCACAATAAGCTTCAGCCAGATGTGCTGAATGCCTTGGCCTTCTGTGGAGGTGCCTATCATCACAGGTGTCAGTTTTCAACGTATTGATTCATTTCACATCACGTCAAGAAATGGCTGAAGGCATTGGATACTGCAAAGGTTATGGACCCAGACAAAATTCCAGTAATAATCCTGAAGACTTGTGTGGCCTTGCCAAGCTGTTTCAGTACAGCTACAACACTGGCCTCTACCCAGCAATGTGGGAAATTGTCCACATATGTCCTGTATATAAGAAACAGGACAAATCCAACCTGGCCAATTACCGCTCAATCAGTCTGCTCTGAATCATCAACAAAGTGATGGCAGGGGTCATCAACAGTGCTATCAAGCAACACTTATTCAGCAGTAACCTGTTCACCATGCTCAGTTTGTATTCAGCAGAGCCACTCAAGTCCTGACCTTAATACAGCCTTGGTTCAAACATGGACAAAAGAGCTGAATGCCAAAGGTGAGTTGACAGGAAATGGCCTTGACATTGAGGCAGCATTTGACTGAGGGTGGTTTTAAGGAGCATAGTAAAACTGAAGTCAAAAGTAATCTCTGCTGGTTGGAGTCATACCTAACACAAAGGAAGATGGTTCCAGTGAATGAAGGTCAACTATCTCAGCTTCAGGACATCACCGCAGGAGTCTTGCAGGTTAGTGTCCCAGGCCCAACTATCTTCAGCTGCTTCATCCATGACCTTCCCTCCATCATAAGATCAAAATCAGGTGCTTACCAACAGTCTTAAGTCAAGCCAAAATGGCAAGATCTCTTGGCTGGAATTCTCTCATTTTGTTTGCCTAGCCACCGCTGCCAGCAAGAACAGAAAGTACGGCACTCAGCCAAAACTGCATTCACTGCAGCAGTGCCAGAGAATCCCAAGTTTGGGTGAGGTTAGAGAATTCTAGCCCTTATTTCACCAACATGCATAAAATTAATGACTAGAGCTTTCATTCTGAGTAATTCAAATGTGGCAAAACAATTCAAAGTAGAAGGAGAGATGAACAATTATAGAATAAATATATATAAAAACCATATTTTCCGCTATTGTTTTATGAATAATGTCTTTCCTTCCTCATGTTCTGAAAGTGATAAGCATTAATTATATCTATTTCTGCTATTTAATTTCACACAATCTACTTCTAAATCTTGTTCTTCCTTCTGCATTAAAAAACCCTGGAGATTCCACAATGCACAAATCACCAGGAATGGTCAAATCCTGGTCTGAGAGACAATCTTTACAACAACCTGAAGTTTCTCTCCTGGCGCATTGTCAGCTGGAGTGTACTTTTCCTGGCACTTCTGAGGAAGAGAGAAATTCCTTTTTTGTACTTACATCTACATCTTATAGCTCGTGCACTGTCTGAATGATTGGCTTTGCACCCTAGTACTGCAGAAATCAGGATTCCTGTGGGATGGAGCAGAAATATTAGGCTGAAGATACTGGAAGTGTATTTTTTGCTTAATTTTGTTCTGCAAAGGTAGAAAGCATGGAAAGGAGAAATTTAACCCCCAGAATAGATGGGTTTGGCTCAGATGGTTATGAAAGTTTACCATCTCAAATCCAATCTTAACCAGTTTCAATTGTAACCAGATTTGTAAGGGTAAAAGTAAGAGTTCAGACTTAAAACATTGGCTCTATTCTCTCCCTACAGATGCTGTCAGAACCTGCTGAGATTTTCCAGCATTTTCTGTTTCTATGTCAATGTTAAATAAAACGGGGCAGAGGGTGGACAAACCAACCCATCTGCTTGAAGGTGGGTCCAATACCTCGCTATTATAATATTATCTCAGATTGAATATCCATTTTTAACCTAATCTGCAGCTAAAGGAAGACAAGCATTGCTGGATCCAGCAAAGTACCTTTTCACTTACCTATTGGATCCAGTTTATCCAGCTCCCATCTCAGAGATGGAAATTTCTTTCCTCCAGTCATTTCTCCCTCCTCTGTTCTCCCTTGCTGCAACTTTCAGCCACCCCTCCTAACACTCCCAATCTCTCATCACCCTACACAATGACCTCTCCCCCACAATCCTTCTGGCTTTCAATCTCACCCCCGCCACTTGTCTCCAATCTGTCTCCAACACCCCACCCTCCATGCCCAACTGCCAGTCAGCCTCTCCATCCATTGCCTGTAGCCAAGAAATGTAGGCCAAAAAAATCAGCCCAACCTGAAGGAACCCCATTCTTCCAGATTCCCCAACCACAAATAAACTGTTCATTGTAGCTCTACTTTTGAATGAATACCGGAGTATCCAGAGGATAGAAAGGGCAAAGTATTTTAAATGATTTAAACCAAATAGAAATGGCAGGGAAACATCCAATTCAGAGAAATAAGTCATGGAGAAATGCCAATAATCCAATTTGACACGTGGAAATAATCTCGTCCGCAGCTCAATGTGGACAGATTTATAATTATTTCTGGTACTGCGTACTTCCGTGAATTTGTTTTGCTCCATCTTTTTTTTCAAGTGCACATTGACCTTGAACCCGGTGATTTGTTGGAATTCCCAAAGCAGCCGAATGAACCCTGTTATAACAGTTGTGCTGCGGAGCATTGCAAATCCTCATGCATGTCCAGCACAACTCCATAATGCAAAACCCTGGAGCTGATGCAAGTCATGTGAGATGATAATAAATCCAGCTTAACCACTTCTCTCCGCGTCAGTGGAAGCTGCAGGCACACTGGGAAGTAATTTCAGCTCACTTGTCACTCATTTATTTCAGAAAAATTCTGCACAGATTAATAAACGTTTTAAGGTTTATAACCATCAACTTCACTGGTAAAGTGACTCATTAGCCATTTGAAAATACTCAAAGCAAAATAATTACTTCACCTGCACTGATTTGATGTTTCAGACATTTTGCAAGAAGCTGACTTCTGAAACAGTGGGCCTGATTTTACCATCGCATTGTACCTGGTTTCAGGCATGAAAATGTGGTAAGGTTGGGCATGAGGTGAGTAGCACGATC
The DNA here is from genome assembly GCA_024679065.1 of Sphyrna mokarran. Taxonomy (NCBI): domain Eukaryota; kingdom Metazoa; phylum Chordata; class Chondrichthyes; order Carcharhiniformes; family Carcharhinidae; genus Sphyrna; species Sphyrna mokarran. Next base: position 8,036 of record JAGIQG010000441.1, read on the forward strand.
TGCACCCACCTTCGCTCCAGTTCCCCCTTTACCAAGGCCCGAAATTGGCTGAGATCGAAGCCGCACCTGAAAGGAAGCAATGTCCCATTCAAGTGCATTTGCAAACATTTAAATTGACTTAATCGGCTGCACGCCCAACCTTATCGGCACTTCCCCCTTTACCACTGCATTCGTGCATCCAGATTTAATGTGAAACAGACATGTTCTACAAAAGTCTAATTCAGGTGCTCCAACTAGTGACAAGATAAAGGTTGAGCAACTGCTGGCTGTCTGCTTGAAATCGTTGGGGGATTCTATTGCCATTCTGCCTGTGATCACTGAGGGGAATGGGAGCATCTGCTGCCACACTGCCTGAGGTCAGGAGGAAGGGGTGGAAAGGTGATATAGGGAATGAGGGAAATAAAGGTGTCAGTAATGTTGCGAGGGTGGGGCAATGTCTGTGGGTGCCAGGGGGAGACATTATCTAACTCCAGAGTGACGTGGAAGGGAAGCCACATTCTACCTTCTTTTATCTGTGCATGCGCAGTTAGAGACGCTGATTGGAGCTGCAGGATTTTGGATGTGTCAAGCCTTACCCACAGGCTTGTGCAGCACTTTCAAATTGCTGATATTTTTTCAGGCAGAGTTCGTATGGGGCGCCTGAGAACGGATCCAAAAGTTGAATCTGAAACAGTCCCAGTTTCAAGTCTGCCCAGCACTTAGAAACAAAATAGTAAAATAGGGCCCTGTATATCCACTTGATTCATGAATAATAAGTAAAACAGCTTCATCTGTCCCATAGAACATAGAACATAGAACATAGAACAATACAGCACAGAACAGGCCCTTCGGCCTTCGATGTTGTGCCGACCAAAATAAAAAGCAATGCCCCTCCAAACTAAACCATTCCCTTCTCTTCCATATACTTATCAATTAACCTCTTAAACGCCACCAAACTTGGCGCATCTACAACAGCTGCAGGCAGGGCATTCCACTCCCTAATCACTCTTTGAGTAAAGAACCTACCTCTGATATCCGTCCTATAACTCATACCCCTTAATTTAAAGCTGTGTCCCCTCGTGCTAGCTTTCTCCATCCTAGGAAAAAGGCTATCACTGTCCACCCTATCTAAACCTCTAATCATCTTATATGCTTCAATAAGATCCCCCCTTAGCCGCCTCCTTTCTAACGAAAACAAATAATTTCAACCTAAGGTGTGCAGAACACAAATGTATGTTCCAATGTTATTTTTCTCTACTTTTATATTATAAATTATTGTTTTCAAATGTAAATTGACAACTGTCTTGTGTTTACCAAAATAAAATCCAACATTGCAAGTTGTTGCTTAAACCCATGAGGGTTGCCTGAGAAGAATGTTACATTGGGGTGGCAATTGTCTTTTTAAGGGCAACACAGCAGAGTAAGGGTCACCATCCTAGAAGACCAGTTGGGACTCAGGGGATGGAATTTTATGGCCTTCCCAACACAAAACCATAAAATCTCACCCAAGATAAACGGACATTCCCAAGTACTACCCTTTGCCTGCTCCAATTTCCATGATGGACAGGATGGTAAAATTCTGGCCATGCTAAGAGGTTCTGAGGCAGAGACATTTTGGGAACTAGCTACAGCCATGCTGCTGCTGTATAGTTCTTAAAATGAATACCTTTTGCGTTCACTAATGAAATCTGTGAAAATGCATCTTCGTAGCTGCACTTTTTTTGCTAATTTTAGTAAAGGAAGGGGAAGTATAAAGTGGTGTTTCCCACTTTATATTCACATCTGCTTTTTCACTAAAACTGCCAAGTAAAGGATCAACACATCTGTCTTTGCAAACTCTAGTCGTATCAAATAACAGCAAGAGAAGTTAGCTGGAACGCACACCCAGACAGTCCCCATTTACCACTGCCTTCCTCCTCCTGGCTGAACGTGTTCTTTCATTGTTCCTTCCTTCAAAGTTTCCCACTTCCTCTAAATGAAAGCTGTGGCTTTTTGTGGAATGTGTGAAATGTCCATATTCTAGACAAACATGGACCCCCTCATTCAATGCTTTTTTGTACACTGGAGACTGTATCTCTCCCTGCTGATGTCTACCCCTCGAAAAATTCATCAGTTTTGCTCACAGTTTTCACCCTTCTGTCATATTCACATGATCCATCTTCCCTTCCTTGATTTCCCCCTATCCATTTCTGGAGATACCCTATCCACTAACATTCATTACAAGTCCACCAGCTCCCCAATCTACCTCATTACATTGCCTCACAGTCTACTTCCTATAAGACCTCAATTCCATTCTTCCAGTTTCCCCTCTCCATTGTATCTGTTCTGATGATTCTGCTTTCCACAATAATGTTTCGAATGTGCCTTCTTTTGTCCTCAACCAAGGAAGTCTCCCCCATTGTATTGCCAGAGCCCTCAACTGTGCAAACAAATTTCCCCCACTTTAGCCCTACCGCTTCCCTTCTGTCCCAGAATAATGATAGGATTCCTCCTGTATTCACTTTCTAGGCAACACAGTGACACAGTGGTTAGCATAGCTATCTCATAGCTCCAGGGACCTGGATTCAATTTCCGGCTTGGGTCGCTGTGTGGAGATTGCACATTCTCTCTGTGTCTTCGTGGATTTCCTCCAGGTGCTCTGGTTTCCTCCCACAGTCCAAAAATGTGCAGGTTAGATGCACTGGTCATGTAAGTTGCCCCCAGTGCCTCAGGATGCGTAGTTCAGAGGCACTAGCAGGGTAAATATTTGGGATTACAGGAATAAGGCCTGTATTGGATTGCTTTTAGTACAGACTCAATAGGCCAAATAGCCTCCTTTTGCACTATCGGGCTTCTACGATTTCCAATTATTGGTCTCTGTATTCAAAGGATCATCCTCCAGCATTTCCCACCATTTCCAACAATGTTGCCACCACCAAATATATCTTCTCTTGTCCTGCTGCCATCAGTATTCCAAAGGAACTGATCCCTTTTTAGCATCCACTCCTCTATCACCTCCAACACCATGATCCCATACAATCACAGTAATACCTGCCTCTTTCTCTCTCCTCCCCTCACTGTCCAAAGCTCCAAACACTACTTTTAGGTGAAGCAGTGGTTTACTTGTACTTTTTTCAGTTTAGTTCACTGTTCTCACTGCTTAAAATGTGGTCTCCTTTACATTGCAGAGGCAAAACTCAGTCTGCAGCATGACCCTGACCTTCCAAATCACTTGCCACCTCAATTCACCATCTTGCTTTCTTGCTCTGATTTCTGTCCTCAGCTTGTTACAATGTTCCAGTAAAGCCCAACGCAAGTTGGGAGAGCAACAGTCCATCTTCTGATTAGGCACTGTACAGCCTTGAGGCCTCAATAATCATTGCCACAACCTCAAACCATGAACACTGTACTTTGATTTTATTTTAGCAAAGTGCCATCAAAAGATGTATCTTGTTTTTGCTTTCAAGCAGTGCCGATCTTTATTCTGTTATTAACTCCTACACTGAACCCAATATTTGTTTCTTTAATATCGCTACACTTTGCCTTTTATTCCATGATTGGGACTGTTTTCTTTAGAAAGACGTAGACTTAGAGGAGATATGATAGAGGTGTACAAGATTATGAGGGGTATAGATAGAGTAAACAGGGTTAAGCTTTTTCCTAGGATGGACTCGACTAGCATGAGGGGTCACAGGCTTAGGGTGAGGGGGGTAAGGTATAATTTGGATGCTAGAGGGAGTTTTTTCGCACAGAGGGTGGTGGGGGTATGGAAAGCACTGCCAAGTAAAGTAGTGGAGGCAGGCACTCTGGAGATATTTAAGAAATACTTAGACGGGCACATGAACAGAATGGGAATGGAGGTGTTTAGAAAACTGATTTAAAATAGGGATCATGAGCCTTGGGAGTCCCTGGGAAGTGTGTAAATAGATGATGATATTGATGTACTTGTTTTTATCCTACAGGTGCTTTGGTCCACCTTGTTGTCTAACAAGAGGCATACATGCTTGGCCTGGACCATTTGATGGGCAACACGACAGCTCAGTGACTATCACTGTGCTGTGCAGATACATGGATTTGGGCCTGTGTCTGTGGGAGTTTCTGCATTCTCCCCGTGCTTGTATGGGTTTTCTCCAGGTGCTCCGGTTTCCTCCCACGTCCCAAAGATGTGCTCTTAGGCTAATTGGGAAAACAAAGTCTCCCTAAATTGTCTCAAATTTGGTTTTTAATCCATAGATCTATAAACATAGAACATAGAACATTACAGCGCAGTACAGGCCCTTCGGCCCTCGATGTTGCGCCGGCCAGTGGACCCTCTAACCTAAACTATTCCAATATCATCCATATGCCTATCCACCGAACATTTGAATGCCCCCAAAGTAGGCGAGTCCACAACTGCTGCAGGCAGGGCATTCCACGCCCTCACCACCCTCTGTGTAAAGAACCTGCCTCTGACATCCGTCCTATAACTACCACCTCTTAATTTAAAGTTATGTCCCCTCGTGTTGGTCATCACCATCCGAGGAAAAAGGCTCTCACTATCCACCCTATCCAATCCCTTGATCATCTTATACGCCTCAATTAGGTCACCGCGTAACCTTCTTCTCTCTAATGAAAATAACCTCAGGTCCCTCAGCCTTTCCTCATAAGGCCTTCCCACCATACCAGGCATCATCCTGGTAAAGCTCCTTTGCACCCTTTCCAATGCTTCCACATCTTTCTTATAATGCAGCGACCAGAACTGTACGCAATACTCCAAGTGCGGCCACACCAGATTTTTGTACAGTTGTAACATAACCTCATGGCTCCTAAATGCAATCCCTCTACCAATAAAAGCTAACACACCGTACGCCTTCTTAACAACTTTATCAACCTGGGTGCCAACTTTCAAAGAGCTATGTACTTGTACCCCAAGATCCCTCTGCTCGACAACGCTATTAAGGGTCCTTCCATTAACCCTATATTTCATATGCCTGTTATTCCTACCAAAGTGAATCACCTCACACTTATCCGTATTGAATTCCATTTGCCACCTCACGGCCCAGCTCTGCAACCTATCTATGTCCCTCTGCAAACTGTAACATCCATCCTCGCTATCTACAACTCCCCCCACTTTGGTATCGTCAGCAAATTTACTAATCCAACCCTCTACACCCTCATCTAGGTCATTTATAAAAATGACAAACAGCAGTGGCCCTAAAACAGATCCTTGAGGTACACCACTTGTAACTGCACTCCAGGTTGAATATTTCCCATCAACCACCACCCTCTGTCTTCTATCAGCTAGCCAATTCCTAATCCAAACTGCTAAATCACCTTCAATCCCATGCATCTGCACTTTCTGCAGTAGCCTACCATGGGGAACCTAATCAAACGCTTTGCTAAAATCCATATACACTACATCAACTGCCTTACCCTTATCTACCTCTTTGGTCACCTCCTCAAAAAACTCAATAAGGTTTGTGAGGCACGACCTACCCTTCACAAAACCGTGCTGACTATCCCTAATCAATTTATTTCTCTCTAGATGCTTATAAATCCTATCCCTTATAATTCTTTCCAAGACTTTGCCCACAACAGAAGTCAGGCTCACCGGTCTATAATTTCCAGGATGGTCCCTACTCCCCTTTTTGAACAAAGGGACAACATTTGCCATCCTCCAGTCTTCCGGCACTATACCTGTAGCTAACGACGACATGAAGATCAAAGCCAAAGGCTCTGCAATCTCCTCTCTAGCCTCCCAGAGAATCCTAGGGTAAATCCCATCTGACCCAGGGGACTTATCAATTTTCATACCCTCAAGACTCGCTAACACCTCCTCCTTATGAACCTCAATCCCACCCAGTCTACAACCTGGTATCGCAGTATTCTCCCGGACAACACTGTCTTTTTCCTGCATGAATACTGACAAAAAATACTCATTCAGTGTCTCTCCTATCTCCTCAGGTTCCACACACAATTTCCCACTGCTATCTCTGACTGGCCCTAATCTTGCCCTAACCAACCTTGTATTATTTATATACCTGTAAAAAGCTTTAGGATTCTCCTTAATCCTATCCGCCAAAGTCTTCTCGTGTCCTTTTCTAGCTCTTCTCAACTCCCTCTTTAGCTCCTTCCTGGCTGATTTATAGCTCTCTATTGCCCTAACCGAGCCTTCACGTCTCATCATTACATAAGCCTCCTTCTTCCTCTTCACCAGAGATTCAACTTCCCTAGTACACCATGGTTCCCTCACTCAACCACTTCCTCCCTGCCTGGCAGGTACATATTCATTAAGGACATGCAGAAGCTGTTCCTTAAATATGCTCCACATTTCAGATGTCCCCAGCCCCTGCAATTTCCTGCTCCATCCTATGCATCCTAAATCTCTCCTATTAGCCTCATAATTACCTTTCCCCCAGCTATAACTACTGTTATTCGTTATGTGCTCATCCCTTTCCATCACTAAGGTAAACGTAACCGAATTGTGGTCACTATCACCAAAGTGCACACCCACCTCCAAGTCTAACACCTGGTCTGGTTCATTACCCAGTACCAAATCCTCACCTCTTGTTGGCCTATCTACATACTGAGTCATGAAACCTTCCTGCACACATTGAACAAAAACTGACCCCTCTAACGTACTTGAACTATAGCTTTTCCAATCGATATTAGAAAAGTTAAAGTCCCCCATTACAACTACCCTGTTACTTTCACACCTATCCAGGATCAACTTTGCAATCCCTTCCTCTACTTCTCTGGAACTTTTTGGAGGCCTATAAAAAACTCCCAACAGTGTGACCTCTCCTTTCTTGTTTCTAATCTCAGCCCACACTACCTCAGCAGACAAGTCCACATCAAACGTCTTTTCTGCCACCGTAATGCTGTCCTTAACTAACAATGCCACTCCTCCCCCTCTTCTACCACCACCTCTGCTCTGACTGAAACATCTGAACCCCGGAACCTGCAACAACCATTCCTGCCCCTGCTCTATCCACGTCTCTGAAATGGCCACAACATCGAAGTCCCAAGCACCAATCCAGGCTGCAAGTTCATCCACCTTATTGCATATGCTCATGCACATGGACAGGGATCACGGGTAGAGGTGGGAACATCGGGCTGGCGGCACGAGCTCGTTGGGCCGAAGGGCCTGTTTCCCGTGCTGTTTTGTTCTTTGTTCTTCGATATCTTTGAGATTTAATGTCCCTCGCCCTCTAATCTATTCCTGATCTTTCCTTTGTTCTACTTGACCCTCCCGTCCCTCTCCTGCCTTTTTTCAACAAAATAAAACCCATCACATCGCAAAGCGGAGATGAGTGGTGTAGTAAATCCAGGAGACATTGGTTCAAATGCCGTCATCACCTAACCTGCTGAGTTTGTCCAGCACTTTGTTTTTATTTAAGATCTCCAGCATCTCCAGTATTTTGCTTTTTTTTGCATTTATTTGATATTTGCAGGATTTGAGTCTCATTCAGCCTTATTTTAAATGATCTTTTAAATATTTCATTTATGTTGCTGCGAAAATATTAATCTGCCAGTTTACAGCACGTTCATAGAATCTCTACAGTGCAGAAAGAGGTCATTGGGCCTATCGAGTCTGCACCGACCACAATCCCAGCCAGACCACATCCTCTTAACCCCATGTATTTATCCTCCTCATTGCCTAGATATTATGGCGCAATTTACCATGGCCAATCAAATCTGTGGACTCTGGAAGGAAACTGGAGCACCCAGAGGAAACTCATGTGAACATGAGGAGAATGTGCAGACTCCACACAGACAGGATCCTGAGTTCTAAATTGAATTGGGTTGCTGGTGCTGTGAGGTGCTATCCACTATGTCACCAGGCCGCCCTTGCAGTTAGCAAACTTATTAAATTACCGAGCAGAAGACTTTTACCAATGCCTACTAGACAGTATATGAAATATGGTTTTCATCAAAATTTTAACCTCTAATGTACTTAATGGTACAATTGTTAGTAATGCTGCCTCACAGAACCAGGGACCCAGGTTCAATTCTGGCCTTGGCTCACTATCTTCCCATGTCTGCTTGAGTTTCCTCCCAAACTCCAAAGAAGTGCAAGTTAGGTGGATTGGCCATGTTAATTTGTCCCTTATTGTCCCAAGATATGTAGGTTAGATTAATTAGTGCATTAAACGTGTGGGGTTACAGGTTTAGAACAGAGAGAGGGCCTGGGTAAAATATTCTGTCAGAGAATCGGTGCAAACTTGATGGGCCGAATAACCTCCTTATATACTGTGGGAATACAGTAAATGATTACCCTTCAGGAATTAAAAAAAATAACCGTTTCCCATTTACAAAAGAAATTATTTACTTCACGTCCTACAGTTACGACAAAGGCACATTCATGAACATTTATTTTCTTCTGTTTTTTTGAAATAAAACTCCACACTTTTCAGTCCTATTTCATCACCTGAAAGGCACAAATGCTTTCTAACTGCATATGATTGTGTCCTACATTGTCAAATAAAGAAAGCGACACAATAGGCACATCAGCTAAGGAAATCTGATAGGCGAATAAGGCTCATATGATTGCCGCTTTTTGCTTCAGGCAAGATGTTGGGATGGTGATGTCTTACTTTGTTCAGCTGTCACTTCTTTGAAAATTGCATTATGTCATGAAACACAAAGGAAACACTTCAAAAAGACAAGTTCTGTGGAGAGTATAAAACTCCTTCCCTTCTCTAAAAAGGTGTTGTCTCAAGGACTAAATACCTTTTTTCTGCTAGGTTGTTGATATATTTCTGTTTCATCGATCGTGAGGTGTTTTTTTGCATAGAAAGTGCACTCGGCATTCAAGTTGAAATAAAAACATTGTAAGGAGACAAGATTGAGAGTTCAGAATTAAATAAAACCTGTCTACTTAGCATTTATTTTGCAATGGAATGGTTTCCAGAAACAGAATGGTTACAGGATAGAAGAGGCCATTCAAATCATTGCATCAAGCTGGCACCTTGCAAGAGTAACTCAGCCAGCCTCACAGTCCACCCTTCCCTCATAGCCCTGCAATTGATTTATCCATGAAGTTATTATCCAATTACTTTTTGAAAGCCATGTGAATCCACCTCCACCACACACTCAAACAGTGCATTCAGAATTTAGCCACGCTCGGGTTAAAGACATTTCTCCCCATATTACTATTGGTTCTTTTGCTATTTACCTTAATTTGCTGTCCTCAACTTCTCAACCCTTCCAGCATTGGGAAGAGTTTCTCTTTATCTACTGTCATGATTTTGAACATGAAACCTGCCCTTAATCTGTCCTTTTTAAAAAGTGTTCTAATCCATCCCAGTAACTGTAGATTCTCATCTCTAGAATCATTCTTGTAAATGTTTTCTACATCATCCCTAAAACACTTATATCCTTCCCAAAGTATGATGTCCAGGGTTTGACACAATACACCAGTTGTGACCTAACCAGTGTTTTATAAATTTTAATCATAACTCCCTTACATTTGTGCTCCATATTTCTATCTATAAAGCCCAGGATCCAGTATAATTTACTGCTTTCTCAACCTGCCCTGCCACATTCAATGATTTGTGTCCTGAAACCCATTTCTCTGTCTTCCTGCACCTCCTTTAGAATTACACCATCTATTATATAAGGGGGAGGTAGTGGAATAGTGGTATTATCACTGGACCAGAGATCCGGGGAAATACTCTGGGGACCCATGTTCAAATCCCACCATGGCAGATGGTAAAAAATTGAATTTAATAAAAGCCTGAAATTAAAAAAATCTAATGACCTTTGTTGATTGTGGTTAAAAACAACCGCATTTGGTTCATTAATATCCTTGGGCAATCAATCCTCCTCAGTAGGCTTGGCTGCAACTGTAGTCAAATAAGTGAGAACAGCCTCAAAGCTTGCCTGGCACACTAGCCCCTGGACTGCCACTGGGAGACCACCTCCAGGCAGATAGCCTCATTTCAAATGTCACTAATTCACCTTATGTGATTAGTTGCCATTTGCAACGGGGTACCCCATCTACCCTTGATCACGTGTCTATGAAAATTATCCTGGAGATGGATGGTGCTGTCAAATTAGCCAACTTGTTTCTATCTCGGGTGAAACTTTCATCCCCTGTGTCTCAGGAATCTAAAGCATTCCTTCTTGTATTGGTTCCCCAGCTTCACAATCATTTTACCCGGAATGAAAAAATAATAAAGCCTAAGAAGTGACTGGTACAGGTCTGAAATGATCTTGTACATATTAAACTCCAACTTGGACCAGTACCAGTCACTTCCTATTTTTTTTTATTGGTTTTTATTTGTGGCTGGTTCTGAAATGTAGTGCAGCTTCCCTTCTCAGTGATTTTTATCAATGTCCATGAAAGCCAGATTTAGCTACACTCAGTAGCCAAACAAGAGTCACGTTTATTTGAAGTCCTCTCCAGAGTCAGATTAAATCTGTGTTGCTGATGAAGCATGCACAGGGAGGTCATTGCGATAAATCTCTTCAGTCACAGTTTGTTTTCCTTCACTACAACAAGGCAGTTACAGAATTGTTGCAGCACAGAAGAAGGTCATTTGGCCCGATATGTCTGCGCTGGCTATCCAAACTTAATGCCATTTCCCCACCTTCTTGCCACAATCCTGCCCATTCTTCCTTTCCAGATAACACTCTAATTCCCTCCTGAATCCGTCACTAGAATCTGTCTTCACCCAATTTCCGTTCCACCCTAAAAAATTCCACACATTCAGTTACATCCAAGCAAAAGAATGATGTTAACATCTCAATATATTAACATCATTGGCAAAAGTAGCAATAGTGACATGAGAAAAATATTTTTTCATACAGCAAGTGGGTAGGATCTGCCAGAGAGCATAGTGGATATTCAAGGGTAAAGGTGCAAGGGCAATGGTCAGTTGGAAGTCAGTGGGGCGGGGAAAGGTTTTAAATTGGCTAGGCAATATAAGGAGCCATGTGGAAGAGTGGGATTATGGGTTGACATGGAGAGTACGTGGGGCTATTTGGGGTGGGGGGCATTGGTTGACTTGAGTTAGCATGGATGGGGCATTGGGGGTGTGGAGAGAATGTGAGGGGGGAGAGATTGGGGGCCTAATATTTAACAAAATAATTGTCTCAAACTCCCAGAGAACTAAGGTGAGTCTTTCAAGCAGCCCCAGTGGCTGCTTCTAATCTGCATTTGCAGTTGATGGGCCTGAAATGTTCCCCCACCCTGTAAGGCAAAAGTTTACAAGGTTTTGAAGAATTTTGGCTGTCCTCCAAAGTTCCTTAGTCTCACCTATTCATTTCATGGCTCCTTTTATGCTCTGTACTCTCTTGGCGCATATACATCATTATTTCCTCTTGACAAACAAGAAAGAACTGAAAGTATTCCAAGAATTTGAGTTGGATCATCTTAGATTCAAAAATTCATGACTACTTAAGATTGTTAAGGATAATTGCTTGTAATTACTCTAGATAAGATAATTACTATGAGTTCTCATGATAAAACAGCTGATTGCACATATAAATAATTTGAAATGGAAATCAGCAATGATGAATGCTGCGGTGCTGCTGCTGTTGATTGTGCCTTTTAATTATGAATTTGCTTAAATTAGGTTCATATTTTAACATTTATTCAAACAAATGTACAAATACACGTTGGCAAATTTGTTCAAACTGCATCTTTAAAAATACAACAGTTCGTTATTGCACCAAAACTCCTCCATTCTGAAAGTTATACATTTGGAACAGACAGAAAGGGATAGGAACTTTGGACTCGGACTGAGTTCTGCTGACTCTTCACCTGTTTTCCAATGTTTTACCATTGCTGGAAATGGACACCACTGAAAGAAGCAGCAGCAACAAATGATATAGCACATTCAGTTACATCCAAGTGAAGGGGTAATGTTAACATTTCAATATCTTAAACTCATTGGCAAAAGTAGCAATGGTGACATGAGGAAAATATTTTTCACACCACAAGTGGGTAGGACCTGTCAGAGAATATGGTGGATGTTCAAGAGTAAGAGTACAAGGACAATGGTCTGTTGGAGGTGTCAAATCCTCATCTGCTGATAAATGTATGTGCGATTTACAGCAGAGTATCAGGCCATTCGACCCAACTGTGACACAATACATTCTATGCCCTCTCCTTTCCTTCTCCCCATGTACTCTATGAATGGTAAACTTTGCTTGTATAGTGTGCAAGAAACAATACATTTCACTGTATCCCAATATATATGACAATAATAAATTGAATCAAATATATCTTTTCACTTTGCTTTCATTGGTGGGTTCTAAAAAGACAGAGAAACTATAGGGCCAAAATTAAATTACAGAACCCATATTATTTTTCTTCTAATTTGAGTGAATAATCTATTGTAATTGGTATCTCACCTTTCCTGAGGGGATCACACATACACAGTGTAATGGACTGGAGTGGAATGGAGACATTAGTGGGTCAGAGCTGGCTACCCGGTGCTCTTGTATCTTTCCAGGGTTTCCTCTGCCCCTGCAGAAAAGTTAAAATTCCTCTCAACTTATCTAAAGTGAAAAATCAAATCAAATTGATCCATGTTTGTGTTCATTTCCCCATGAACCTCCCTTCATCCTACTTCACCTAACCCAGTAAGCATCTGCTATAAACACTTTCTCTCTCATAAGAATATTATAAATCAGAGCCAGAGCTCTTGAACTCTTTGAGACTGCTCCACTGCCATTCAATAAGATTTTTCTCCTCAATCTTCCTACACTATCCCTTTATCAGTTCATTCCCAAAGTACCCAAATATCTGTCATTTCTGTCTTGAAATATTTGGTGACTGAGCTTCCACAACCGTCTGGAAAAGTGAATTCCTATGATTCACAATACTTTGAGTGAAGAAGTTTCTCTTTTCAGTTTGTTACCTGACAATCTGCAGGGACCATTCTAAAACCTAGGGAATTCTGGAAGACTAAAGCTAATGGAACTGTAATATCTCTGTCTTGTCATTATGTTGTAAGTCATCAGGACAAGGAGGTTTGCTCATTTCAGGCCTGACAATTTCTCCAGAACTTCTATCAATACTAATTAATTTGTGGGCAGCATGGTGGCATGGTGGTTAGCACTGCTGTTTCACTGCACCGGGGACCTGGTTCAATTCCAGTCTTGGATGACTGTTTGTGTGGATTTTGCATGTTCTCCCATGTCCACATGGGTTTCCTCTAGCTGCTCCGGTTTCCTCCCATACTCCAGAGATACGCAGGTTAGATTGAGTGGACATGCCTGAATTGCCTCTTTACGTCAGGGGGACTAGCAAGGTAATTACATGGGTTACCCATGATGGGACCTGGATGGGATTGCGGTTGGTACAGATTCAATGGGCCAAATGACCTCTCTCTGCACTGTAGGGATTCTATGAATACTAATTTCTTCATGTTGATGTGGATATTGGTCTAGAGGAGATGTGTCAAATTTACAGATGATCCTACAAAAGAAGGTATATTTAATTCTTTTGAAGACCAAAAGAAGCAGCAATGAGGTGTTGGCATGATGGGACAAACATTAAAAAGTGACATATGTGATTCAATGTTTTTTTACACAAAGCAAATTGTCATGATCTGGAATACTCTGCCTAACAAGGTGTTTGAAGTAGATTCAATACTGCCAAAAGAGAATTAGATAAATGCTTGAGTGTGGGGTTTGAGATTTTTCACTTTTTATCTTCCCACTCCCTGCAACCCACTATTCCTTGGGAGTTAAAATTCCACCCCCACCTCATTCTTTGTATCCTCTATAGAATGCCACTTTTGAGAACCTGGCCCACAGTAGCATTAGTAATGAGATTGAAAGAAATAATTGTTACTGAAACAGCAGCCACATCCATGCTATAAGCTGTGGCACCAGCAAGGAAATTAAAGCAGATTTCAATGGTAATTGTTCACTACTTTATGAGCGGTGTAAGTTGCTGTGCTGGTTTCTGAATCCAGTTTAGCTCAGTTTTGAGTTCTCTTCAAAATGCTAATACCGAATGAAGAATGCCATTCCTCCGAATATCACAAAGAAAGGTTGAAATTAAATATTTTAGAACTACTGGAGATGCTGTTGGTTGCTCTCTGCTTATTCCATTGTAGTTCTCTTCCCACACCCTCTCTGCTTGTAGTTAAAGCTGATCTGTTATATTGGAATGAAATTAGAATGGCATTCTTGTTACTGCTGTTCTTGTTATTAGGTTCTTTATTCATTTTGATTAGTGTTCATGTTACAAAGCAAAATAATGTGCTTTAATCGCACTGTCTGATAGATAAGTCCCTCAGTGATTTTTGTGAAACATGGAAAAGTTAAAATAAAGCCAAACACCTGTTTATTTTCTCACAGGCTGCCAAATGAGTTGCTCCACTTAGATTGCACTTTGACACTGATGGTTTCAATATAATGTGTTTAATGGATTTAATGGATTTTCTCCTTGGAAAAGGCTGATCCTTTGTCAAAATCAGAGTCTAAGCCAAGTTTTTCATATGCAAATTCAGCTTTGATCTATTTTGATCAACTATTTGAGGTGTTCCTCTTTGATTCAATTTAAATATTGGATTGAATCAATTTATTCCTAATAATATCTGTCATAATTCGTAGAGCATATAACTATTGTTCAGTGATTTAATTCTTAATCTAACAATTGAAAGGAATAGGGTAAACATGCTTTGATAAGTGGATACAGAATTAATTACGGTACCTTGCTTTAATCAGCTAGAGGGAATAATTAGCATCTTCCTATTTGCCAAAAATGATGTATATGTGGAAAAGAGTCGAAGGAATTTTGTATTTGTATTTTTCTTTTCATGTCCTCAGGACCTCTCAAAGCATTTCAAGCCAGTTATTTACTTTTGGAGTGCATTCTCTTGTTTTGTGCCAAAATCCAACAATAACACTATAGTAACAGACCACAAACAGTAGAGACATGACTGATCAGTTCATTTATTTTAGGTGATCTGCTTGAGGGGCAAGTTGTTGACCAGATTCCCTCTTTGGGCCCCATGTACTGGCAATGCTCCTTTGGGCTCCATTTACTGACCAGGTTTCTTTTTGGACTCTATGTACTGACCATGTTCCGTCTTTGGGCTCTATGTACTGACCATGTTCCCTCTTTGGGCTCTATGTACTGACCATGTTCCCTCTTTGGGCTCTATGTACTGACCATGTTCCGTCTTTGGGCTCTATGTACTGACCATGTTCCCTCTTTGGGCTCTATGTACTGAACATGTTCCGTCTTTGGGCTCTTTGTACTGACCATGTTCCGTCTTTGGGCTCTTTGTACTGACCATGTTCCCTCTTTGGACTCTATGTACTGACCATGTTCCCTCTTTGGGCTTATGTACTGACCATGTTCCCTCTTTGGGCTCTATGTACTGACCATGTTCCCTCTTTGGGCTCTTTATACTGACCATGTTCCCTCTTTGGGCTCTTTGTACTGACCATGTTCCCTCTTTGGGCTCATTTACTGACCATGTTCCCTCTTTGGGCTCTTTGTACTGACCATGTTCCCTCTTTGGGCTCTTTGTACTGACCATGTTCCCCCTTTGGACTCTATGTACTGACCATGTTCCCTCTTTGGGCTCTATGTACTGACCATGTTCCGTCTTTGGGCTCTTTGTACTGACATGTTCCCTCTTTGGACTCTATGTACTGACCATGTTCCCTCTTTGGGCTCTATGTACTGACCATGTTCCCTCTTTGGACTCTATGTACTGACCATGTTCCCTCTTTGGGCTCTATGTACTGACCATGTTCCCTCTTTGGGCTCTTTGTACTGACCATGTTCCCTCTTTGGGCTCTATGTACTGACCATGTTCCCTCTTTGGGCTCTTTGTACTGACCATGTTCCCTCTTTGGGCTCTATGTACTGACCATGTTCCCTCTTTGGACTCTATGTACTGACCATGTTCCCTCTTTGGGCTCATGTACTGACCATGTTCCCTCTTTGGGCTCTTGTACTGACCATGTTCCCTCTTTGGGCTCTATGTACTGACCATGTTCCCTCTTTGGGCTCTATGTACTGACCATGTTCCCTCTTTGGGCTCTATGTACTGACCATGTTCCCTCTTTGGGCTCTATGTACTGACCATGTTCCGTCTTTGGGCTCTTTGTACTGACCATGTTCCCTCTTTGGACTCTATGTACTGACCATGTTCCCTCTTTGGGCTCTATGTACTGACCATGTTCCCTCTTTGGACTCTATGTACTGACCATGTTCCCTCTTTGGGCTCTATGTTCTGAATAGGCTGTCAGCCTTGATTTAAAGTTGGGTCCCAAAGTTGACACCTGTGACAATTCAGCCCTTTTCCCATTACACTCATCTACTAAATTGTAAGTTCCTGTTTCATTCATATGTTTGTTTCTTTTGTGGGGACCATGATTTGAATTCAATTGGATTTTTGAATTTGTTGTTTGGAGCGAGCAAGGAATGGATTTGGATTTGAGTGATCCAATTTAAGCATTTGCTTTGTAACTTTAAGGATGGAGCAAAAAAAGAAAAAAATGCTGTTCTTTTTCCAGCTGCAATGCACTTCAATGGTTTAACTTGACTATATACTTTGTAATCCACCATTCCTGCTGATCTGTAATCTGTTTTTATGCCTGTCATGTGCCAAAATCCATAATAATGTAGAACACTAACAGTATAATGCCTTGGTAAATTGGAACATCAATTTAAAATTACATCCTTGGGGATGAAGATGTCACTGGAAAGCCTGGCATTTATTGCTCTTCCTTAGCTGCCTTTGAGAAGGTAGCAATGAGCCTTCTCCTTGAAACACTGAAAATCATGTGGCAAAGGTGCCAAGACAAAATAAATGTAAGATGTGAGGTCATGTTTGTTTACTTAACACATAAACACATTTAGCCTCAGCACATTAATTAAAAAGAGATGACATTTCCCACAGCATGAGTAAAGTCATCCATAAGTTGTTCTTGCCATCTTCTAATGCTCAATTTTAGATTGGTTTTGGCTGAGGCCTGGCAATAACTCATCCGCTGAGATGGAAAGACTGCAGCACAGAGAAAGAAGAAATGAAGAGCAAAAGAGGAATGTACCTCCAACATGGAGAAGGACACATCTTTCATAGTTGTTACTTTCTCCTCAACGTTGGTAAAATATCATCATTCAGATTAATGCTTTGAATGCAGTGTTTAGCCTTGAGAAGATTCAAGTTTAACAGTAGAAAGCTACTTGAGGACTATTGCACTTAAAAGATTTGAGCCATGTTGACTTAAGGGGTTAACAACTAGAAGGGTAAGGTCATAAAACAGAAAATGGACTTTCTTATCTGGAGAATTGGAGGCCTTAGGAGGAATTTTCCCACCTTGCCCACCATAGAGACCTTAGTGGGCAGGTCTCGGGGTTTATTCAAAGGTCCATTGACCTCAGGTGTGATTTTTTTTGAACTTGGAGTGAGTGTGACAAGAAAGTCCCACCCAATGTATCTACACTGCTTGCAACAGATGAATCCTAGAGAGTTGTTTTGCTTGAGACTTAGAACTACAAATGAACTTAAAAACATTTTGTGAGCCGTGGAATACTATGTTGTCATGGAGATGACAGAAGCTTAAGAAAATTTGAGAGTTCAAATTTATCTGAATATTTGCTGATGGGGCAAGTTGTGGGATAAGTATTCTGCAGCAGGGAAAAAAAATCCCTAATGAAAAGATACTGCTGTTAGCATGCTTCAGCCAACAAAATTGTTTCTGTTAGTTGATTCTGTATCTGAGGGGCTCAGGAGAAATCTCAGAGTTATTTGATGGCTCTGCAAAGTTAGGGCTGAGGAGAAGTCCCAGAGAGCTCAGAAGGTGCCAGAAGATCATTAACTTCATACTGGAAAGGATTGAGGCTCAGAAGTAGCCCTGGGAACTATTGATATCTTGGTGTAGTTAGGGAAATTAAAGTTTGGTGTGATAAATGGGCAGTTCTAATGTAGCTAACCAACTATTAAGGAGTTGAACTGCCACCAATAAGTAAGGGTTAGAAAGCAGGCTCATAAGTAAGGGCTAGAAAGCAACTTTATAAGACACTTGTCAGACCCCACTTGGAGTATTGTGTGCAGTTCTGGTCGTCTCACTATAGGAAGGATGTGAAAGCTATTGAGATGGTGGAGAGGAGATTTATAAGGATGTTGCCTGGATTGGGGGACATGCCTTATGAAGATAGGTTGAGAGAGCTAGGTCTCTTCTCCCTGGAGAGACGAAGGTTGAGAGGTGACCTGGTAGAGGTTTATAAGATGTTGAGAGGAATAGATAGGGTGGATTCTCGGAGGCTATTTCCCAAGGCTGAAATGGTCGCTACGAGAGGACACAGGTTTAAGATGCAAGTACAGAGGAGATGTTAGAGGTAAGTTTTTCACTCAGAGGGTGGTGAGTGAATGGAATCGGTTGCCGTCAGTGGTGGTAGAGGCGAACTCACTGGGGTCTTTTAAGAGACTTCTGGATGAGTACATGGGATTTAATGAGATTGGGAGTTACAGAGAGTTCTATGGTCTGGTAGGTATAGATATGATCGGCACAACTTGTGGGCCGAAGGGCCTGTTTGTGCTGTAATGTTCTATGTTCTAGGTTAAATCCAGAGAGATTTGGGAGACAAGATTGAAATCTTGGGAAGTGTGCAGTCATTGAAGTAGTCTGAGCTGGAGAAGCTTTGAGAGATTTTGTAGGCTTGATGTTCAAAAATGAAAAAGGTGGAGTCCCTCTTGCGGAAGACAGAGTTTCAATGTGATCAGTTGACTAACAAGGTGGGATTTCTCCACACCCACCTATGGCATGTTTCACAGTGGTGGAGATGGCCCACCATTGATGGCAGCAGAATCGCCTGGTCCCACTACTGTCAGCAAAGTTGCCTATTCTATGCAGCACCCTCACTGGGAAACCAGAAGATCCCGCCAGTGAGAACAGCAATACAATTCCAGGCACTGTTTACTTTTGTTTCTTCAAAACCCATGGAATCTTGTGGCTTTATTCTCTGAATCTCAAACTTAACTTGTTTTCAGCAAAACATGATTTGTCCCTAATCAGATCTTACCAAAAAAAACTTACTGTTTTTTGCTAAGATGATAACATAAATCATATTTTTTTTCATGCAAAACTGTTACTTTCTTTTGAAACAGATTTTTCATTTTAAGAAGGCATCTTATTGTAACTTGAAATAGGATTGATTTTTAAATTTGGCCAGCATAAAACCACTGTGCCACTGTTTTTGCCTCCTCACACTATCCTACTTTCTTTAGAGCAAAGTATGTAGGCATATCAAAGAGAGCAATATCCCTTTGCTGCATTTCCAGCAAGAGGACTTATAAAATGGCTTCCAAAACAATAAAGCAGACATGCCCCCCGTCTACCCCAGATGACTGTCGTGCAGAGCAACAAATCACATGGAAGGTCTGTTACATGGAAGCAGCATTCTTTATTACAGAGAATGTTACAATTTGGCAGTTAAATAAATTAGCTCTTATGTGCCCAGCCCAATATTTATTTTTATTAAAATCCATCTACCATGTCATAGCTCATCTGCAATCATTGTTCTTTCTGAAGATAATGGTCCATATCTTGCAGTCATTAAGCTCACCCTTGCACATGTTTGTGCGGGCTTTCACACTGTGCTTTGCAGTTATTGGAATGTGAAAACAGCACCCTCTAAAGGGAAACGGTGACTTATGTGAGCGGAAGAAGTAATAATGGGCAGAATTTTATGAGATTTTTTTCTAGGTGTCTAGCTAGTGTGAAATCAAGAGACTTCCTGATCTATTTTTTGGGTCAGTTTCCACGTCGAATCTTATGCAGTCTTTGAAAAAGTGGGCTAAACTGTTTCTAGCCACTAGAGCAGTGGATGGAGCTTAGTTCACCAGACAACCAGCAGCTCAGATAGGGGCCACAAATTATACGTGGGCAGAGAAAGCAAAAAACCCCAGCTCTCCTGGAAGAACACCCCGCCACCCCACAGACATCAGAGACCCTCTCCCTACAATGCTGACCCTTTTACCAACACCCCCCCAGTCAACCCTAGACTCCCTGGCACAACATACCCTCATCACTTCCCCCTTACCTCTCCTGGCCCCAATAGGTGACTGACATGACCATTTCTCTCCCCTGCCCCTGATCAACATAGAGGCATAAATTCCCCTCCTCCTTCCACCAGAACATCTGTAAGTGTTGACTTGATTCTCCTCCATGGTAACAATGCAAACTGCCAGAGTGTATGGGCAGATGTATGGGATAGGCATGAGGCTGGGGGCAGTAGTTATACTGGGGGAAGGGTAATTATGAGGCCATCAGGAGAGAATTAGGGTGCATAGATTGGACTAGGAAACTACAGGGACTGGGAACATCTGGAATGTGGTTCTTATTCAAGGAGCAGCTGCTGCGAGTCCTTGATAAGTATGTCCCTGTCAGGCAGGGAGGAAATGGTCGAGTAAGAGAGCCTTGGTGTACGAAAAAAATTGATTTGCTGGTTAAGAAGAAAAAGGAGGCTTATGTCAGGATGAGGCTTGAAGGCTCAGTTAGTGCAATGGATAGCTATAGATTAGCCAGGAGGGAGCTAAAGAGTGAGTTGAGAAGAGCTAAGAGGGGACATGAGAAGACTTTGGCTGATAGGATTAAGGAGAATTCTAAAGCTTTCTTTAGATATGTTAAGAATAGAAGATGCTAGGCTAGCGCAAGATTAGGGCCAGTCATAGAGAGCAGTGGAAAGTTGTGCATGGAGCTGAAGAGATTGGAGAGGCACTGAATAAATATTTCTCTTCGGTATTCACGCAGAGTGCTGGAAATGTAGCTATGGAGATCACTGAGGTACAGGGTTGCAAATTGGGAAGTATTGTAGTAGATAGGGAGGATGTGTTAGAAATTCGAGGGTTTGAAGTTGGATAAGTCCCCTGGGCCGGACGGGATTTACCCTAGGATTCTCTGGGAGGCAAGAGAGGAGATGCAGAGCCTCTGGCTCTGATCTTCAGGTCGTCGTTGGTTACGGGTGTGGTTCCGGAGGACTGGAGGATAGCGAATGTGGTCCCATTGTTTACGAAGGGGAAGAGAGACCTTCCTGGGAATTATAGGCCAGTGAGTCTTACTTCTGTTGTGGGCAAGGTATTGGAGAGAATTATTAGGGATAGGATTTATAGTTATTTAGAGAGAAATGAATTGATTGGGGATAGTCAGCATGGTTTCGTGAAGGGTAGGTCATGCCTTACTAACCTCATTGAGTTTTTGAGAAAGTGACCAGAGAGGTGGATGGGGGTAAGGCGGTTGATGTAGTATATATGGACTTTAGTAAGGCTTTTGATAAGGTGGCCATGGAAGACTTCTACAGAAAATGCAGATGTGTGGAATAGAGGGTGATTTAGCTAATTGGATTAGAAATTGGCTGGCAGATAGAAGACAGAGGGTGGTGGTTGATGGGAGATATTCATCGTGGAGTTCGGTGACGCGTGGTGTGCCTCAGGGGTCTGTTTTGGGGCCCCTGCTGTTTGTAATTTTTAGAAATGATCTGGATGAGGGTATTGAGGGATGGATCAGTAAATTTGCAGATGATACTAAAGTTGGTGGTGTGGTAGATAGTGAAGAGGGGTGTTTTAGTTTACAGAGTGACTTGGACAAGTTGCAGAGCTGGGCCGAGAGGTGGCAAATGGAGTTGAATGTGGAAAAGTGTGAGGTAATGCACTTTGGCAGGAACAATAAATGTGTAGAGTATAGGGCTAATGGGAGGACTCTTAATAGTGTTGAGGAACAGAAGGATCTTGGTGTATGTGTCAATAGATCCCTGAAAGTAGGCAGTCAAGTGGATAAAGTTGTTAAGAAGGCATATGGAGTCTTCGCTTTTATTGGTAGGGGGATTGAATTTAGGAGCCGCAGCATCATGTTGCAACTGTACAAAACTCTAGTTCGGCCGCACTTGGAATATTGTGTGCAGTTCTGGTCCCCACATTATAAGAAAGATGTGGAGGCATTGGAGAGGGTACAGAGGAGGTTTACCAGGATGTTGCCTGGTATGGAGTGCAGGTCCTATGAAGAGAGGTTGAAGGATTTGAGGTTGTTTTCGTTAGAAAGGAGGCGGCTAAGAGGGGATCTTATTGAAGCATATAAGATGATTAGAGGTTTAGATAGGGTGGACAGTGATAGCCTTTTCCTAGGATGGAGAAAGCTAGCACGAGGGGACACAGCTTTAAATTAAGGGGTATGAGTTATAGGACGGATATCATAGGTAGGTTCTTTACTCAAAGAGTGATTAGGGAGTGGAATGCCCTGCCTGCAGCTGTTGTAGATGCGCCAAGTTGGTGGCGTTTAAGAGGTTAGTTGATAAGTATATGGAAGAGAAGGGAATGGTTTAGTTTGGAGGGGCATTGCTTTTTATTTTGGTCGGCACAACATCGAAGGCCGAAGGGCCTGTTCTGTGCTGTAATGTTC
>JAGIQG010000442.1:0-30315 GCA_024679065.1 Sphyrna mokarran
TCACCCTCACCATTCCTGACCCTTGATCCCTCATCAATGCTGACCCTTCATCCATCACCATTCCTGACCCTTCACCCATCACCATTCCTGACCCTTCACCCATCACCATCCCTGACCCTTCACCCATCACCATCCCTGACCCTTCACCCATCACCATCCCTGACCCTTCACCCATCACCATTCCTGACCCTTCACCCATCACCATCCCTGACCCTTCATCCATCACCATCCCTGACCCTTCACCCATCACCATTCCTAACCCTTCATCCATCACCATTCCTGACCCTTCACCCATCACCATCCCTGACCCTTCACCCATCACCATCCCTGACCCTTCACCTATCACCATTCCTAACCCTTCACCCATCACCATCCCTGACCCTTCATCCATCACCATTCCTAACCCTTCACCCATCACCATCCCTGACCCTTCATCCATCACCATCCCTGACCCTTCACCCATCACCATTCCTGACCCTTCGCCCATCACCATCCCTCACCCCTGACCAACCTTGACACCTCACATCTCACCATTCCTGCCCACTCGCCCCTCAATAACCCTCACCCCTCAACAATTTTTGACCCTTGACCACTCACACCTCACCATCCCTGATCCCTCACCATCTCTGACTCCTCACCCCACACCATTCCTGACCCCTCACCCCACACCATCCCTGACTCCTCTTCCCAGCTATCCCTGATCCCTCACCATCTCTGACACCTCAGCCCTCACCATCCCTGTCCCCTGACAAATCCGGAATCTGACCATCTCTGAGTCTTCAGCCATTCCTTCCCTGACCCCTTACCGCTCACCATCCCTGACCGTCACCCTCATCCCTTACTATCCTGACCACTGTCCAGCCCTGACTCCTCACCCTCACCATCCCTGACCCCTCACCATCCCTGACCCCTCACCAACCCTGACCCCTCACCATCCCTGACCCCCTCACCATCCCTGACCCCTCACCATCCCTGACTCACCATCCCTGACCCCCTCACCATCCCTGACCCTGATCCCTCATCATTCCTGACCCTTCACCATTCCTGACCTTTCAATCCTCACCATCACTGACCCCTGACCTTTCACCATTCCTGACCACTCACCATTCCTGACCCTTCACCCCCCACCAACCCTGACACCTCACCACACACGACCCCTCATCCCTGACCCCTCACCCCTACCATGAGGGGTTTTCACCTGACGAAGGGACAAACCCCGAAAGCTTGTGAGTTTATTATCAAATCAATCGGTTGGATTTAAACCTGGTGTCAGACTCTTACTGTGTTTATCCCAGTTCAACACCCGCATCTCCACACCCTGACCCCTCACCATCCCTCACCCCTCACCATCCCTCACCATCCCTCACCCCCTCACCCCCTCACATCTCACCCCCTCACCATCCCTCACCCCCCTCACCATCCCTCACCCCTACCATCCCTCCACCCCCTCACCATCCCTCACCCCCTCACCATGCCTCACCCCTCACCATCCCTCACCCCTCACCATCCCTCACCCCTCACTATCCTCACCCCCTCACCATCCCTCACCCTTCACCGTCCCTCACCCCTCACCATCCCTCACCCCCTCACCGTCCCTCACCCCTTCACCATCCCTCACCCCCTCACCATCCCTCACCCCCTCAGCCTTCACCATCCCTCACAACCTGAACCGAACATCATCCGTCACCAACAGTGACCCTTCACCCCTCACCAAGCCTGAACCCTCAGCCCTCACCCTGCACTATCCCTGACCCCTCACTCCTCACTCTGCACCAATCCTGACCCCTCACCCCTCAACCTGCACCAACCCTGACCCCTGACCCCTCACCCTGCACCAACCCTGACCCCTCACCGCTCACCTCTCATCCTGCACCAAACCTGACCCCTCACCCTGCACCAACACTGACCCCTCACCCCTCACTCCTCACCCTGCACCAACCCTGACCCCTCACCCTGCACCAACTCTGACACCTCACCCCTCACCCCGCACCAACCCTGACATCTCACCCCTCACCCCGCACCAACCCTGACATCTCACCCCCTCACCCGCACACCAACCCTGACACCTCCACCCCTCACCCTGCCCAACCCTGACACCTCACCCCTCACCCTGCACCAACCCTGACACCTCATCTCTCACCCCTCACCCCGCACCAACCCTGACACATCATCACCCCTCACCCCTCATTCTGCACCAACCCTGACCCCTCACCCCTCACACTGCATCAACCATGAACCCTCATTCCTGACCCCTCACCCCTCACCCTGCGCAAATCCTGACCCCTCACCCCTCACCCCTCACTGACCCTTCACCCTTACCAACTGTGACCCCTCACCTTCTTACCCCGACCCCTCACCAATCCTGACCCCTCATCCCTCACTCTGCACCAACCCTGACCCTTCACCCCTCACCCTGCACCAACCCTTACACTTCACCCTTCACCCTGCACCAACCCTCACCCCTCACCCTGCACCAAACTGACCCCTCATCCTGCACCAACCCTGACCCCTCACCCCTCACCCTTCACCCTGCACCAACCCTGACCCCTCACGCTGCAGCGACCCTGACCCCTCACTCCTCACCCTGCACCAACCCTGACCCCTCACCCTGCACCAACCCTGACCCCTCACGCTGCACCAACCCTGACACCTCACCCCTCAGTATCCCTAACCCCTACCTGCTCCATGCCTGACCCCTTACACCTCAACATTCCTCACACATGCTCACCCATTATCCCTCACCCTTCACCATTCCTGACTCCACAACCCTCACCATCCCTGACCCCTCACTATCCCTGACCCTTCACCATCCCGACCCCTCACCATCTCTGACCCCTCACCTTAAATGACCCCTGACCTCTCAGCCCTCGCCCCTCATCATCCCTGATTCTCAGTCCTCACCAATGTGTCACCTCACCCCTCACCATCCCTGACCTCTCACCATCCCTGACCTCTCACTAAACTTGAACCCTCACCCATCACTATCCCAGACCCTTCACCCTTACCAACTGTGACCACTCACCTTCTTAGCCCGACCCTTCACCAACCCTGACCCTCTCCATCCCTGAGCCCTCACCCCTCACTATCCCTGATCCCTCACCCCTCACTATCCCTGACCCTCACCCCTCACCATCACTGACCCCTCACCCCTGACCAATCCTGACTCCTTCCCCCTCACCATCACTGACCCTCACCCGTCACCATTCCTGACCCCTCAGAAATCCTGACCCCTTACCCTTCACCATACTTAACCACTCACACCCTATCATCTCCCACCCTCTCACCATCCCAGTCCCGTCATCATCCCTCACCCTTCACTATCACTGACCCCTCACCATCTCTCATTCCCCACCATCCCTCACCTCTTCTCCCTCACTATCCTTGACCCAACCTCTCACCCCGACAATCTCTGACTGCTTGCCTCTCACCCATCACCATAACTCGCCTATCCTGACCCCTCACCCCTCAGCATCCCTGACCCCTCACCTTCTCCATCCCTGACCCCTCACCCCTCAGCATCCCTGACCCCTCACCTTCTCCAACCCTGACCCCTCACCTTCTCCATCCCTGACCCCTCACCGTTCTTGATACCTTACCCTCTCCATGACCAACCCTGACCCTCACCCCTCAACAACCCTGAGTCCTCATCCCTCACCATCCCTGACACCTGATCCCTCACCATCTCTGGCCCCTTACTCCTCACCATCCCTCACAAACCTTCACCCCTCATACCCCTCACCATCCCTCACTCATACCCCTCACCATCCCTCACTCATGACCCCTCACCATCCCTCACTCATGACCCCTCACCATCCCTCACTCATGACCCCTCACCATCCCTCACTCATGACCCCTCAGTAAGAGGTCTGATAACACCAATTTTAAATCCAACCGATTTATTTGATAGTAACCTTGCAAGCTTTCGGCTTTATGGCCTTCGTCAGGCTCATCCCTCACCATCCCTAACCCCTCACCATTCCTGACCCCTCACCATCCCTGACCCCTCACCATCCCTGACCCCTCACCATCCCTGACCCCTCACCATCCCTGACCCCTCTCCATCCCTGACCCCTCACCATCCCTGACCCCTCACTATCTCTGAACCCTTATTCCTCGCCATTCCTCACCAACCCACACCCCTCATCGCTCACCATCCCTCACTCATGACCTCTCACCATCCCTCACTCATGACCCCTCAGTAAGAGGTCTGATAACACCAATTTTAAATCCAACCGATTTATTTGATAGTAACCTTGCAAGCTTTCGGCTTTATGGCCTTCGTCAGGCTCATCCCTCACCATCCCTGACCTCTCACCATCCCTGACCCCTCACCATCCCTGACCCCTCACCATCCCTGACCCCTCACCATCCCTTTTCCCTCACCAGTCCTGACCCCTCATCCCTCACCATTGCTGAGCCCTCAACATATCTCACCTCTCACCATCTCTTACCACTCACCCTTCACCAACCTTGACTCCTCATCCCTTACCGGCCCTCGCCAATCCTGACCCTTCATCATCCCTGACCTCTCACCCCTCACCAAACCTGACCCCTGACCCCTCATCATTCCTAATCCCTGACCCCTCATCATTCCTGACCCCTCACCCGTCACCAACACTAACCCCTCATCCCTCACCATTCCTAATCCTTTACTCCTCACCATCCCTCACTATCTCTGACTGCTCAACCCTCATCCCTCAGCATCTCTGACTCCTGATCCCTCACCGACCCTGACCCCTCACCATCCCTGACCCCTCACTGACCCTGACCCCTCACCATCCCTGACCCCTCACTGACCCTGACCCCTCAACATCCCTGACCCCTCACTGACCCTGACTCCACACCATCCCTGACCCCTCACTGACCCTGACTCCACACCATCCCTGACATCTAACCTCCCTGACCTCTGACATCTCACCATCCCTGATCTCTCACCCCTCACCAAACCTGAACCTCACCCCTCACAAATCCTGACCCCTCATTATCCCTGACTCCTTACCCCTCACCATCTCTGACCCCTCACCAACCCTGACCCATGACCCCTCATCATCCTGACCCCTCAAACCTTCATCATCTCTGATCACTCAGCACCTATGAACCCTCACCTCTCAACATCCCTGACCCCTTACCCCTCACTATCCCTGACCCCTCACCCCTCAACCCCATCCCTCACCAATTCTGACCACTCACCATCCCTGTCTTCTGACCATCTCTGATTCCCTGCTCATCCCTCTCTACTCACCACAATGAGCCCTGACCTCTCCCCATCTCTGACCGCTCAACGCTCACCAAACCTGACCCCCTCATCCCTCACCAAACCTGACCCCCTCATCCCTCACCAAACCTGACCCCCTCATCCCTCACCAAACCTGACCCCCTCATCCCTCACCAAACCTGACCCCCTCATCCCTCACTAATCCTGATGCCTCACCATCTCTGACCCCTGATCCCTGACCCCTCAACATCCCTGACCCCTCAACATCCCTGACCCCTCAACATCCCTGACCTCTTACCATCTCTGACTGCTCACCAGACTGACCTCTGACCATCCCTGACCCCTCATCCCTCACCATCCCTGACCCTCACTCCTCACCAATCCTGACCATTCATCCCTCACCAAACCTGACCCCTCACCATTCACCATCCCTGTCCCCTGACCATCCCTGAACCTTGTCCATCGCTGGTTCTTCACCATCCTTGACCCCTCACCATCCCTGACCCCTCACTCCTCACCATCTCTGACCCCTCACCATGCCTGACCCCTCACCATCTCTGACCCCTCACTCCTCACCATCTCTGACTAATCATCCGTCACCAAGCCTGATTCCTTACCCCTCAACCCTCACCACCCCTGACCCCTCACCACAATTCCTGATCCTTATTGTTCCTGACTCCTCAGCCCTCATCGTCTCTGACCCCTCACCCCTCACCACTCATCCCTCACCATCCCTGACCCCTCATCCATCACCTTCCCTCGCCAATTCTGATCCTTCACCATCCATCTCCTCGACCCAGCATCATCTGTGACCACTTACACCTCAAATCCCTGACCCCTCACCCTTCACGAACCCTGACCCCTCACCCTTCACGAACCCTGACCCCTCACCCTTCACGAACCCTGACCCCTCACCCCTCACGAACACTGACCCTCACTCCTCACGAATCCTGATCCCTCATCATCCCTGACTCCTGACCCCTCACCATCCCAGGCCCAACTACCTTCACCACGCCTCACACCTCACCAACCCTGACC
This sequence comes from Sphyrna mokarran, assembly GCA_024679065.1. NCBI lineage: Eukaryota > Metazoa > Chordata > Chondrichthyes > Carcharhiniformes > Carcharhinidae > Sphyrna > Sphyrna mokarran. Next base: position 6,254 of record JAGIQG010000442.1, read on the forward strand.
CCTCACCCCTCATCATCCCTGACATCTTACCCCTCACCATCTCTAATCCCTCACCAATCCGACCCTTCACCCCTCACCATCCCTGACCCCTGAACCCTTACCAACCCTGACCCCTCACCCCTCACCAACCCTGACCCCTGAACCCTCACCAACCCTGACCCCTGAACCCTCACCAACCCTGACCCCTCGCCCCTCACCATCCCTGACCCTTCATCAATCCTGACCCGTCAGCCCCCACTAATTTTGACCCCTCACCATCCCTGACCCCTCACCGCTCACTAATCCTGATTCCTCCCCTCTCACCAGACCTGACCCCTCACAACTCACCATCTCTGACTCTTCACCTCTCACCATTCCTGACCACTCCATCTTCACCATCCCTCCCAAGTCTGATTCCTCATTCCTCATTCTCTGACCCTCATCCTGCATTATCCATGACCCCTCACTCCTCACCAGTCCTTAGCCCTAACACCTACCAACCCGACCCCTCATCCCTCACCAACCCTGACCCCTAAACATCCCTCAACTTCTTTGACCTTTTCATCCCTCACATCCCTCACCATCTCTGACCTCTCATCCCTCACCAACCCGAATCCTCACCTCTCACCTCTTACCATCCTCTGACCCCTCACCACTCAGAATCCCTGACCCCTCATCCCTCACCATACCTGACCCTCAGCACACAACAACCCTGACCCCTCACCATCCTTGCCTCTCACCCCTCACCAACCCTGACCCCAGCCTCTTCACTATCCCTGACCACTCAGCCCTCACCATCCCTGACCTCTCACCACGCCCACCTCTCACACCTCAACATCCCATACCATCCCTAACCCCTCACCATCCCCATTCCTCACCGTCCCTGACCAGTCACCTGTCACCATCTCTCATGCTTCACTCTTCACCAAACCTGACCCTTCACCATCCGTGACTCCTCACCATTCATCATCACTAACCCCTCACCCCTCATGAACCCTGACCACTCACCTCTCACAAATTCTGTTGCTTCAACATCCCTGACCCTTCACCATCGCTGACCCCTCACCATCCCTGACCCCTCACCATCCCTGACCCTTCACCATTCCTGACCCCTCACCATCCCTGGCCCTTCACCATCGCTGACCCCTCACCATCCCTGACCCTTCACCATCGCTGACACCTCACCATTCCTGACCCCTCACCATTCCTAACCCCTCACCTCCCTGACCCTTCACCATCGTGACCCCTCACCATCCCTGACCCTCACCATTCCTGACCCTTCACATCCCTGACCCCTCACCATCCCTGACCCCTCACCATCCCTGACCCTTCACCATCCTGACCCCTCACCATCCCTGACCCTTCACCATCGCTGACCCCTCACCATCCCTGACCCCTCACCATCCCTGACCCTTCACCATCCCTGACCCCTCACCATCCCTGACCCTCACCATCCCTGACCTCACCATCGCTGACACCTCACCATTCCTGACCCCTCACCATTCCTAACCCCTCACATCTCACCATTCCTGACCCCTTACCACTTACCATCCCTGAGCCCTCACCCCTCACCTTCCTCTCCCCAACCATTCTTGTGCTTCACTCTGATCTGTCACCCCTCACCAACCCTGACCACTGACCCCTCTCCATCCCTCACCGCTCACAAACCCTGACCCCTCAGCAGCAACCAACCCTGACCCTTCACCCTTCATCAGCCCAGACCTCTCACCATCCCTGAACCCTCACCCCTCACCATCCCTGAATCCTCACCTTCACCATCGTGAACCCTCACCTCTCACCATCCCTGAACCCTCACCCCTCACCATCCCTGAACCCTCACCTTCACCATCGTGAACCCTAACCAACCTGATCTCTCACCCGTCCTATCCCTGACCACTCACCGTCCATGACCCCTCACCAACCTTGATCCCTCATCTCACACCACCCCTCACTATCCCTGACCCCTCACCCTCACCATCCCTGACCCCTCACACGTCACCAACCATCACCCCTCACCATCTAACCCCACACCCCTCACCAACCCTGACCCGTCATCGTCTCTGACCCCTCACCCCTCACGATCCTGATTTGCCACCAACTTTTATCGCTCACCCATCAGTAGCCTTGACCCCTTACCATCTCTGACCCCGAACTCCTCACCACCCCTGAAACTTCACCATCCCTCACTCTCACTATTCCTGATCCTTCAACCCCCACCATTCTGACACCTGATTGTGCCAGACCATTTATCCTTCACCATCCCCGAACCGTCACCATCCTCGACCCCTCACCATCCATATCTCAAACACTCAGCAGCCCGACCCCTCACCATTCCTGACACCCCTCAACATCCCTGACACGCTCACTTTCCATATTTCCGAACCTTCACAATCCCTGGCGACTTACCATCCATACACCAGACCCGTCACCAACTCTGATCCCTCATCCTTCAGCATCCCGAAGTCTTCACCAACCATGACGTCTCATCGTCCCTGACCACACATTTCTCAATATCCCTGACACCTCAGGAAAGCGACTGAGGTCAGATCATTCTCTGGGTGGGGGAGGGGAGTGAGGTCAGATCATTCTCTGGGTGGGGGAGGGGAGTGAGGTCAGATCATTCTCTGGGTGGGGGAGGGGAGTGAGGTCAGATCATTCTCTGGGTGGGGGAGGGGAGTGAGTTTTCAATGCCAGATTTTATGAATTGAATGTAACCTTTAGCAGTTTTCCTGGTGGGATTCAAAGCCATGTCTCCAGAGAATGAGTCAGAGTCTGTGTATTACTGATCCACTTCGATTATCACCACATCTCCATCTCCCAACTGGGAGCAAACACACTCCCTTCCCTCAGTCACAAACCATGTTGAAAGGACTTTTAACTTGTGGGTTCGGAGGTTCTCACCTCTGCCTGTTTGTAAGACCCCAAAAAATGGCCACAATGATCCAAAAAACCCTCCATTCCTTTAAATTATTTTATTCCCTGACCTACTGAGCAGATTTCTCACCCGTCCCCTCATCCTGTCTGCATGAAAATGGGTTGGGTTTTGAATTAAATTTTTAACTTGTCGGCTGACTAAAGGATTCCTATCCCTGTGTAATTGTGGGATTATTATCTGGTTGGATTTAAACCTGGTGTTGTGAGACTTCTTACTGAGCTGATTAAAGCAACGTAAACTTCTTCATTCTCAGATAGTTTCAACCAGTTTGTTTACTCTAAATAGTGTCCTTATTTACAAGATGGACAAATACAAGTAAAGGTTCAACAAGTTTATTAATAATAACACTGTTAACCCTTAAATTACCCCCATAAAACAAGAGGATTGCCCAGATTGAAGTCTCCAACCCACCAAGATGGTTTGGTTAAACTGCAGGCTCGATTCTCTGAGTCTCTCTGGTTTGTTGTGTCGAAGGTGAGTCTCGATGGCAGCTTCTTCCTTCCTTCCCTCTCTGGTCAGTCTTCCAGATGGTCAACCTCCCTCATCCTCTCTTCACTGCTGGTCTCTGAAATGTGTCCCTCTATTTCCCCTCCTGCCTGTTTGCCTTTCCAGAAACTTCTCTGGCTTCTGCTCAATGAGATCCTGGGGGACGGGGTTCCCATCCCCAGTGGGTTTCTTGATGTTTGCCTGACAGGACACCAGGGTCTGTCCCCCCACCCCCGGTGTCCACCTCCACGCTGCTGTTTCCATGTAACCTGTTATCAGATTAAACCCACTGCAGGAACTCCCGGTGACAGAAAGTCTGGCCCAGTCTGGGTTTCTAACAATCGGCCGGTGCATTTCAACGGGGTGCAATGATCTCCTGCTAAATATCAGTCAGGGGGCAATGAGCTTTGATAGGGGGCTGATGAGTCAGACACAGACAGGTTTATGATTTGTACGACTGGCCTGCCTGAGGTTTGACTGGGTTTGATTTTTAATACATCCAATTCTTTCATTTACAATATCCAATTTTATCAGCCATAAAACGAGGCCTTGTTTATGTAAGACCCTCACCAACCCAGATCCTTCACCCCCTCACCATCTCTGACACCTTAAACCTCACCATCCCTGACCCCTCACCAACCCTGACCCCTCACCAACCCTGACCCCTCACCATCCCTGACCCCTCACAACCTGACCCTCACACCCTGACCCCTCACCATCCCGACCCCTCACCATCCCTGACCCCTCACCCCGACCCCTCACCAACCCTGACCTCACCATCCCTGACCCCTCACTAACCCTGACCCTCACCATCCCTGACCCCTCACCATCCTGACCCCTCACTAACCCTGACCCCTCACCATCCTGACCCTCACCATGCCTGACCCCTCACCATCCCTGACCCCTCACCAACCCTGACCCCTCACCATCCCTGACCCTTCACCATCCCTGACCCCTCACTAACTCTGAACCCTCACCCCTCACTGTCCTTGATCCTTCATCTCTCACCATCCCTGATCCTTCACCATCTCTGACCCCTGACCCTTCACCATCCCTGACCCCTGATCCTTAAACATCCCTGACCCCTGACCTCTAACTACCCCTCACCCCTCACCATCCCTCACCATCCCTGACCCCTCACCATCTCTTCCGCCTCACTCCTCAACAAAACTTCCACCATCTGTATCCCTGACCTCTCACTATTCCCGACCCCTCACCCCTCACCAACCCTGACCCCTCACCCCTTATCAACCCTGACCCCTCACCCCTCACTAACACTGACCCCTCACCCCTCACTAACCCTGACCCCTCAACCCTCACTATTCCTGACTCCTGACTCCTCACTGCTCACTAACCCTCACCCCTCACCAACACTGACCCCTCACCCTCACTTACACTGACCCCTCACCCCTCACTAACACTGACCCCTCACCCCTCACCAACCCTGACCCCTCAACCCTCACTATTCCTGACTCCTGACCCCTCACCACTCACTAACCCTCACCCCTCACCAACACTGATCCCTCACCATCTCTCAACATTCCTGACCCCTCACCATCCCTGAACAGTCACTCCTCATCATCCCCGATCTTCTGACCCCTCATCATCTCTGACCTCTCACTCCTCACCAACCCTGACCCCTGACCCCTCACCCCTCATCATCCCTGATTCCTCACTATCCCTGACCCCTCATCCTTCAACATCCGTGACCCCTGACCCCTCGCTGTCTCTGACCGTCCCTGCCTCCTGACCCCTCAGCATCCCTGACCTCTTATCCCTCAGCATCCCTGACTCCTGACCATCCCTGACCCCTCACTACCCCTGACCTCTGACCATCCCTGACCCCTCACTATCCCTGACCTCTGACCATCCCTGACCCCTCACTACCCCTGACCTCTGACCATCCCTGACCCCTCTCCCCTCACCATCTCTGACTGCTCACTGTCCCTGACCCTTCACCCCTCACCAACATTGACCCCATATCCCTCACCATTGTTCACCATTCACCCCTCACCACCCCTGACCCCTCACCCCTCACTAATCCTGACCCTTCACCATTGCTGACACCTCACCCCTCACGAACCCTTCCCCCTCACTCCTCAGCATCACTGACCCTTCACCCCGCACCAATCCTGACTCCTCACCCCTCACCAATCCTGACTCCCACCCCTCACCATCCCTGACCAACACTGATCCCTCATCCTCCACCATCCCTTATCCCTCATCCCTCTCCCCTCACTATCCCTGACCCCTGACCCTCCACCATCTCTGACCCCTGACCCTTCACCATCCCTGATCTCTCACTATCCCTGACCCCTGACCCTTCAGCATTCCTAACCCCTCACCACCCACCAACCCTCACACCACTCATCATCCCTCACACCTCACTATCCCTGATCACTCACCATCCATCACCACTCACCCCTCACTATCCCTGACCCCTCGCAATCCCTGACCCCTGACGTGCCTACCATCCCTCACCCCTTACGCCTCACCTACCCTGACTCCTCACCGCTCACCAGCATCACTGAACCCTCACTATCCCTCAACCCTAACCATACCTGACCTCTGACTCCTCATTATCCCTCACCCGTAACTATCCCTGACCTCTGACTCCTCACCATCCTTGACCCCTCACCCCTCACCAACCCTGACCCCTCACCAACCCTGACGCCTCACCCCTCACCAACCCTGACTCCTCACCCTTCACCAACCCTGACCCCTCACCAACCCTGACCCCTCACCCCTCACCATCCCTGACCTCTCACCAATCCTGACCCCTCACCATCCCGGACTCCTGATCCCTCATCACCCCTGACCTCTCACCACACTGCACTTCTGACCCCTCAGCCCTCACTAATCCTGACCCCTGACCCCTCACCATCCCTGACCCCTCACCATCCCTGGACCTTGACCCCTCACCATCCCTGATTCTTGGCCCATCATGATCGCTGACTCTTCATCCTGCACCAACCCAGACTCCTCACCCCTCATCAACCCTGACCCCTCAACATCCCTAACCCCTACCATCCCTGACTCAACATTCCTCATCATCTCTCACCCCCTCAGCGCCTCCGATCCCTCACTCCTCACCACCTCCGATCCCTCACTCCTCACCATCCCTCACCATCCCTGACCCCTCCCACCCCCTTACTCCAGATGAGATCCCTCATCATCCCTGTCCCCTCACCCCTCACTCCTCACCAACCCTGACCCCTCACCCCTCACCATCCCTGTCCCTTCACCCCTAACCAACCTGCCGTCTCATCCCTCACCACCCTGAACCCCTCACCATCACTGACCCCCGACTTGTCACCATTCCTCACCCCTCATCCCTCACCATCCCTGCCCCCTCAGCCCTCACCATCCCTGCCCCCTCAGCCCTCACCATCCCTGATCCCTCACCCTGCCTGACTGCTCACTGTCCCTGACCCCTCACCCTGCACCAACCTGACTCCTCACCCCTCACAATTCCTGATCCCTCACCCTCACCATCCCTCACCACCTACCACTTAGCAATGCTGACCCCTCACCATCCCGGACTCCTGTCCCGTCATCACCCCTGACCTCTCACCACTCTCCAGCTCTGTCCCCTCACCCCCCCAACATCTCTGACCCCTCACCATCCCTGACCGCTCACCCCTCAGCATCCTTGACCCCTCACCAACCCTGATCCCACACCAACCCTGACCCTTCACCCCTCACCAACCCATACCCTCACCAACCCTGACCCTTCACCCCTCATCATCCCCGAACCCTCATTCCTCACCATCCCTCACCCCTCATCAACCCTGACACCTCACCATCCCTCACCCCTCATCGACCCTGACACCTCACCATCCCTCACCCCTCATCGACCCTGACACCTCACCATCCCTCACCCCTCATCGACCCTGACACCTCACCATCCCTCACCCCTCATCGACCCGACACCTCACCATCCCTCACCCCTCATCGACCCTGACACCTCACCATCCCTCACCCCTCACCATCCCTCACCCCTCATCAACCCTGACACCTCACCATCCCTCACCCCTCATCAACCCTGACACCTCACCATCCCTCACCCCTCATCAACCCTGACACCTCACCATCCCTCACCCCTCATCAACCCTGACACCTCACCATCCCTCACTCCTCACCTTCTGTGAACCCTCATCCTGCACCATCTCTGACCTCTCAACCCTCACCCCTCACCATTCCTGACCCTCACCCCTCATCCCTCACCAACTCTGACACCTCTGACACCTCACCATCCCTAACCCCTCACCATTTCTGATCCTTAGCCATCCCTCAGCCCTCACCAACTCTCACCCCTCACTATCCCTCAATCCTCACTCAACAACACTCACCTTTCATCCCTCACAAACCTTGACCCCTCAATATCCCTGACCCTCAATCCTCTATATTCCTGACCCCTCACCCCTCATAAAAACTGACCCCTCACTATTGTTGACTCCTCACCATCCATGAACCCTCACTCCTCACCACTCACCAACCCTGACCCCTCACCCCTCACCCCTCACTCTCCCTGACCATTGACCCTTCACTATTCCTGACCCCTGACCCTTCAGCATTCCTAACCCCTCACCACCCACCAACCCTGACCCCACACCACTCATCATCCCTTACACCTCACTATCCCTGATCACTCACCATCCTTCACCACTCACCCCCTCACTATCCCTGATCCTTCACAATCCCCCATCCCTGACCCCTGACGTGCCTACCATCCCTCACCCCTTATGCCTCACTTACCCTGACTCCTCACTGCTCACCAGCATCTCTGACCCCTCACTATCCCTCACCCCTAACCATCCCTGACCTCTGATCCCTCACCATCTATAACTCCTCGTCCCTCACCATCCCAGACCATTCACTATCCCTGACCCCTGACCCATCACCATCTCTGACCCCATCATCCCTGATCCCTCACCATCACTAACCCCTCACTGCGAACCGTTCCTAATCCTTCAACCCTCACCATCACTGAACACTGACCAACTCCCACACTCATATCTCACCATCCCTCACCACTCACCCCTCACCATCCCTGACCCCTCACCCCACCCCTCACCATCCCTGACCACTCACCCCTCACCATCCCTGATTCCTCATGATCCCTGTCCCCTCACCATCCCTCATCACTCACCCCTCACCATCCCTGATTCCTCATGATCCCTGTCCCCTCACCATCCCTCACCTCTCACCCCTCACCATCCTGACCACTCACCCCTCACCATCCCTGATTCCTCACAGTCCCTGTCCCCTCACCCCTTACCATCCCTCACAACTCACTCCTCACCTTCTCTGACTCCTCACCCCTCACCATCCATGACCATTCACTGTCACTGACCCCTCACATCCCAGACCCCTCACCATCCTTTACCGCTCACCACTCTCCAGCTCTGACCTCTCAGCCCTCACCATCCCTCACCTCTCACCCCTCACCAACACTGACGCCTCACCATTCCTTACTCCTCAACATCCATGATCCCTGACCCCTCACATTCCTTACTCCTCAACATCCATGATCCCTGACCCCTCACCATCTCTGAACCCTCACCCCTCTGACCGCTCATCCTTCTTCATTCCTCACCATCCCTGACCCCTCACCCCTCACCAACCTGACTCCTCATCACTCACCATCCCTGACCCCTACCACTCATCATCGCTAACCCCTCACCACTCACAAACCCTGACCCCTCACTATCCCTGACCCCGACCACTTACCATCCCTCACTCCTCACCAACCCTCAACCTTCACCCCTCATGAACCCTGACCCCTCACCATCCCTGACCTCTCATCCCTCACCAATCCCTCAGCCCTCACCATCTCTAACTCCTCACCATTCCTGACCCTTCATCCCTCAGCGCCCCTGAACCATCATACCTCACTATCCCTGACTCCTAACCCCTCACCATTCCTGACCCCTCATCACTCACTGCCCCTGAACCATCATACCTCACCATCCCTGACCTCTCATCCCTCACCAATCCCTCAGCCCTCACCATCTCTAACTCCTCACCATTCCTGACCCTTCATCCCTCAGCGCCCCTGAACCATCATACCTCACTATCCCTGACTCCTAACCCCTCACCATTCCTGACCCCTCATCACTCACTGCCCCTGAACCATCATACCTCACCATCCCTGACCCCCTAACCCCTCACCATTCCTGACCTCTCATCCCTCACCAATCCCTCAGCCCTCACCATCTCTAACTCCTCACCATTCCCGACCCCTCATCCCTCACCGCCCCTGAACCATCATACCTCACTATCCCTGACCCCTAATCCCTCACTATCCCTGACCCCACACCCCTCACCAGCTCTGATCCCTCACATCTCATCAAGCCTTAATTCTCACCCCTCACTATCCCTGACCCCTCACCCATCACCAACCCCGACCGCTCATTATCCATATCCCCAATACCTCACCATTCCAGACACCTCACCATTCATAAACCCTGACCTCTCACCATTCTGACCCCTCACCATCCCTCATCCAGCCTGACCCCTCACCAACCCTGACCCCTGACCCCTCACCATCCCTGACTGTTCACCTGTCAACATCCTTCATTGTTCACCATTCCTGACCCCTCACCCTTCATCCTTCACCATCCCTAACCAACCTGCCGTCTCGTCCCTCACCACCCCGAACCCCTCACCATCACTGACCCCCGATTTGTCACCATTCCTCACCCCTCATTTCTCACAACTCTGACTCCTCACCCTTCTCCATCCCTGACCTCTGACCCTTCATCATCCATGATTCTTCACCCCTCACCAACCCTGACCCCTCACCCCTCACAATCCCTGACCCCTCATCCAGCACCAACCTGACCCCTCACCCCTCATAATTCCTGACCCCTCACCCCTCATAATTCCTGACCCCTCACCATCCCGGACTCCTGAACTCTCCTATCCCCTGACCTCTCACCACTCTCCAACTCTGCCCCCTCATCCCTCAACATCCCTGACCGCTCACCCTCACCATCCCTGACCCCTCACCCCTCAATATCCCTGACCGCTCATCAACCCTGACACCTCACCATCCCTCACCCCTCACCTTCTGTGACCCCCTCCCTCAACAATCCCTGAACTCTCATCCTGCACCATCTCTGACCCCTCAACCCTCACCAACCCTCATCCCTCATCATCCCTCATACCTCACCATCTCTCGACCCCCGACGAACCTTGAACCCTCACCGATCACTATACCTAACCCCTCACCCCTCACCAATACTGACCCCTCACCATCTCTTAACCCTGACCCCTCACCATCTCTTACCCCTGACCCCTCAGCATCTCTGACCCCTCACCCCGTCTGATCCCTCACAGCTCACATTTCCTCACCAACCCTGGTCCCTCATCATCCCTGACTCCACAGCCCTCACCATCCTTGACCCCTCACCAGCCCTCACCCCTCACCCCTCACCATCCCTCACCTCTCTCCATCTCTGACCCCTCACCCCTCACCATCCCTCACCTCTCTCCATCTCTGACCCCTCACCCCTCACCATCCCTCACCTCTCTCCATCTCTGACCCCTCACCCCTCACCATCCCTCACCTCACTCCATCTCTGACCCCTCACCCCTCACCATCCCTCACCTCTCTCCATCTCTGACCCCTCACCCCTCACCATCCCTCACCTCACTCCATCTCTGACCCCTCACCCCTCAGCCTTTACTATCCCTGATGCCTCACCATCCCTGACTCCTCACCCCTCAGTCTTTACTATCCTTGATACCTCACTATCCTTGACCCCTCACCACTCAGTCTTTACTATCCTTGATACCTCACTATCCCTGACCCCTCACTCCTCAGCCTTTACTATCCCTGATATCTCACTATCCCTGACCCCTCACTCCTCAGCCTTTACTATCCCTGATATCTCACTATCCCTGACCCCTCACTCCTCAGCCTTTACTATCACTGATACCTCACTATCGTGACCCCTCACCTCTCAGCTCTCATATCCTGATACCTCATTATCCCTGACCCCTCAGCCTTTACGATCCCTAATAACTCACTATCCTGACCCCTCAGCCTTTACTATCCCTGATACCTCACTATCCCTGACCCTCACTTCTCTCCAACATGTCCCCTCCCTCCTCATCATCCAACTCCTGACCTCTCACATTACCCACCCATCCCTGACCCCTTACCATCTCTGACCCCTCACCCCTCACCCACCCTGACTTCTCACATCCCTGACCCCTCACCCTTCACCTCTCACCATCCCTGACCCATCATCCCTCACAAAACCTGACCCCTGACCCTTCATCATCCCTGACTCCTCATCCCTCACCAGTCCTGCTCACTCACCTCCCCCTGTCCCTGAGCCCTGCCCCCTCAATCCCTGATCCTTCACACCTCACCATCTCTGTCCTCTCACTCCTCACCAAACCTGACCCCTCACCCCTCATCATAACTAACCCCTCATCCCTCACCATCCCTAACCCCTCCCCAACCCTCACCCCTCACCAAACCTGACCCTTCACCTCTCATCATCCCTCACCCCTGACCCCTCAGCATCCCTGACCCCTGACCAATCCTAACCCCTCACTATCTCTGATCCCTGACCCCTCACTATCCCTGGGTCCTCACCCCACAGCTTCCTTGCCCCATTACCCCTTATCATCCTTAACCCCTCATCCCTCACCATCCCTAATCCTTCACCCCTCACCGTCCCTGAACGCTGACCAACCCTGATCCCTCACCGTGCCTGATTCCTCACTTCTCACCATCCCTGATCCCTCAGCATCCCTGGCCTCTCACCCCTCACCATCTCTGACCCCTCCCCATCGCTCAACAACCCTGACCCTTCACCCCTGACCCCTCACCATGACTGACCCCTTACACTTCACCAACCCTAACCCTAATCTCCTCACCATCTCTGATCCCTCATCCTCACCATCCCTGACCCTCACCCCTCACCAAACTTGATCCCTCAACCCTCACCAGCCCTGACCCTGAACAATTCCAGTCCCCTCACCATCCCTGACCCCCTCACCATCCCTGATCCCTCACCCTCACCATCCCTAACCCCTCATCATCCCTGATCCCTCACCATCCCTAACCCCTCATCATCCCTGATCCCTCACCATCCCAAACCCCTCATCATCCCTGATCCCACACCCTCACCATCCCTCACCCCTCAATATTCCTGACCCCTCACCATCCCTAACCCCTCACCCCTCAATATTCCTGACCCCTCACCATCCCTAACCCCTCACTATTCCTGACCCTCACCATCCCTTAACTCTCAATATTCCTGACCCCCACCACCCTAACTCTCAATATTCCTGACCCCTCACCATCCCTAACCCCTCACCCTCAATATTCCTGACCCCTCACCATCCTACACCTCACCCTCAATATTCCTGACCCCTCACCATCCCTAATCCCTCAATATTCCTGACCCGTCACCATCCCTAACCCCTCACCCCTCAATATTCCTGACTCCTCAAGGTCCCTAGCCCCTCATCCCTCAATATTCCTGACCCCTAACCGCTCAATATTCCTGACCCCTCACCATCCCTAACCCCTCACCCCTCAATATTCCTGACCCCTCACCATCCCTAACCCCTCACCCCTCAATATTCCTGACCCCTCACCATCCCTCACCCTTCACCCCTCAATATTCCTGACCCCTCACCCTCACCATCTCTAACCCCTCAAGAACAAAGAACAACACAGCACAGGGAACAGGCCCTTCGGCCCAACGATCCCGCGCTGCCGTCCTAACGTCTTAATGACATATAGAGACCAATATAGGGACCAATTTGTTACCCAATCAGCCTAAGAGCACATTTTTGGGATGTGGGAGGAAACCGGAGCACCCGGAGAAAACCCACGCAACCACGGGGAGAATGCGCAAACTCCCGCAGACACAGACCCAAATCCATGTGTCTGCACAGCAACAGCGATAGTCTCTGAGCTGTCATGTTGCCCATCAGATGGTCCAGTTTAAGCATACACTAACAACGTGAAGCACTAGGCCACTCCTGAAGCAACCTCCAAGAGCAGCTCTTGCACAACATGCCGCATGCATGGACCTTGTTGGTCAACAAGGTGGACTGAAAAGCCTGTGGAAACAATTAAAGTATTTAAACAGTCCTGCTATATCCCTCTATCTGCAGACCGCTCATGTGGCTGTCCAACAGACCCTTAAACAACCCTAGCGTGCCTGCTCCCACCACCTTACTCGGCAGTGCATTCCACACCCCCACTACCCTTTGTGTGAAAAAATGCCCTCTAATATTCGTCTTATACATAGCCCCCCTCACCCTAAGGCCGTGACCTCTCGTTCTATCTGAATCTAATGGTGGAAAAAGCTTACCACCATTTACTCTATCTATACCCCTCATAATCTTATATACCTCTATTAGATCCCCTCTCAGCCGACGTCTTTCAAGGGAAAACAACCCCAGTGTGTTCAATCTTTCCTCATAGGACAGCCCTTCCATACCAGGCAACATCCTGGTAAATCTCCTCTGCACTCTCTCCAGGGACTCCACATCCTTCCGATAGTACGGCGACCAGAACTGGACGCTGTACTCCAAGTGAGGCCTAACCAACGTTCTATACACTTGCAACATCAAACTCCTACTCTTGTATTCTATACCCCTTCCTATGAAGGCTAACATACTATACGCTTTCTTTATCACTTTTTCTACCTGTACTGACACCTTCAGAGACTTGTGAACCTGCACCCCCAGGTCTCTCTGCGTCTCTATACTCCGGATAGTTTTACCTTTTATCCTATAACTCCCCTCTAAATTATTCCGGCCAAAATGCATCACCTCGCATTTATCTGGATTAAATTCCATTTGCCATCTATCTGCCCAATCTACCAGCCTATCTATGTCCTGTTGTATTGCCTGGCACTGCTCCTCAGTACCCGCCAATCCAAGCATCTTAGTGTCATCAGCAAATTTGCTGATCACACCACCTACCCCCTCTTCCAAGTCATTTATATAAATCACAAATAGAAGAGGTCCTAGTACTGAGCCCTGTGGCACACCACTAGTGACAGACCTCCAGTTGGAAAAAGAGCCTTCCACTACTACCCGCTGTCTCCTCCTCCCAAGCCAGTTCTCAACCCATCTACATACCTGGTCCTGTATCCCACACGCCTTCACCTTTTTTATCAGCCTACCATGGGGAACCTTGTCAAACGCCTTACTGAAATCCATGTAGACGACATCAACAGCGTGTCCTTCATCAACCGTTTTTGTCACCTCTTCAAAAAATTCCACTAGATTCGTAAGGCACGACCTCCCCTTAACGAAGCGTATCCCTGATCAGATCGCAGCGCTCCAGATGCTCATACATCCTGTCCCTGAGGATCCTCTCCATTAGCTTACTTATAACTGAAGTCAAGCTCACCGGCCTATAGTTCCCTGGGTTGTCCCTCTGACCCTTTTTAAACAACGGTTCTACATTTGCAATCCTCCAGTCCTCTGGGACCTCACCTGTGTCCAAAGAAGAAACAAAGATTTGCGTCAGAGGCCCAGCAATGTCATCTCTCACCTCCTTTAGCAGCCTGGGATAAATGTCATCAGGCCCCGGAGCTTTATGTATGTAGATTAGTTGGATTGGCCATTCCAAATTCCCTGTAGTGTGTTAAGATGTAGATGTGGTGGAATGGCCGTGCTAAATTCGCCTTAGATTCCAAAGATGTGTAAGAAAGTGGATTGGCCATGCTAAGTTGCCCCTTAGTGTCCCAAGATATACAGGTTAGGTTGATTGGCCATGCTAAATTGCTCCTTAGTATCCCAATATATACAGGTTAGGTTGATTGGCCATGCTAAATTGCTCCTTAGTGTCCCAAGATATGCAGGTTAGGTTGATTGGCCATGCTAAATTGCTCCTTAGTGTCCCAAGATATGCAGGCTAGGTGTATTGGCCATGCTAAATTGCGCCTTAGTGTCCCAAGATATGCAAGTTAGGTATGTTGGCCATGCTAAATTGCTCCTTAGTGTCCCAAGATATGCAGGTTAGGTTGATTGGCCATGCTAAATTGCTCCTTAGTGTCCCAAGATATGCAGGCTAGGTGTATTGGCCATGCTAAATTGCGCCTTAGTGTCCCAAGATATGCAAGTTAGGTATATTGGCCATGCTAAATTGCCCCTTAGTGTCCCAAGATATGCAAGTTAGGTATATTGGCCATGCTAAATTGCTCTTTAGTGTCCCAAGATATGCAGGTTAGATGTATTGGCCAGGCTAAATTGGCCTTGATTGTCCCAAGATGTGTAGATTGATGGATTGACCATGTTAAATTCCCCTCAACATAAAAAGATGCGTAGGTTAGCTGGAATGGCTATGCTAAATTGCCTCTTAGAGTCCCAAGTTGTGTACGAGAGGTGATTGGCCATGCTAAATTTCCCTTAGCGTCCCAAGCTGTTTACGAGAGTTGAATTATCCATTCTAAATTCCCCTTAGCATCCCAAGAGAGGGGCAGATTGACCTTGCTAAATTGCCCGTTAGTCTCCCAAAATGAGTATGAGAGTTGGATTGGCTGTGCTAATTTGCTCTTAATGTCCCAAGATATCGACGAGTTGTGGTTTGGCCATGCTAAATTGCCCCTTAGTTTCCCAAGATATGTATGAGAATTGATTGGCCATGCTAAATTCCTCTTAGTCTCCCAAGATATGTATGAGAGATGAATAGGCATGTTAAATGTCCCCTTACTATCCCAAGATGTGTAGGAGAAGTAGCTTGGCTGTGCTTAATGGTGTCCCAAGATGTGTACAAGATGTGGATTGACCACGCTAAACTGCCCTTAGTGTTTGAAGATGTGTAGGTTAGATGGATTGCCCGTTAATGTCCCAAGACGTGTTGGTTAGGGGGATTTGGCCAGCTAAATCACCCTTTGGTATCTCAAGATGTTTAAGTTACGTGACTGGCAATGCTAAATTGCCCCTGAATGTGCCAAGATGTGTTTGAGAGGTGTGTAGGTCAATCTAAATTGCCCTTAGTGTCCCAAGGTGGTGAGGTAGCACAATGGTAGCTTTACAAGATGTGGATTGGCCGTGCTAAATTGCCGCTTGGTGTCCTAAGATGTGTGTGATATGTGGATTGACCAGGCTAAATTTCTTTTAGCAATACAAGATGTGGATGAAAGGAGAATTGGACATGTTAAAATCCCCTTAATGTCCCACCATGTGTAAGTGAGATGGATTGGACATGCACAGATTGCCCCTCAGTGTCCCGGGATGTGCAGATTAGATGGATTGGCCATGCTAAATTTATCTTAGCATGCGAACATTTGTACGAGAAATGTGTAGGCCAGGCTAAATTGCCACTTAGTGTCCCAAGATATGTGCAAGGTGTGGTTTAGCCATGCTAAAATTTCATAGGGTTCCAAGATTTGTACGAGAGATGGTTTGGTCATGAAGAAGTCCCCATAGTGTCCCAAGCTGTTATGAGACGACGGGTTAGCCATGTTAAATTTCTTTTAGTTGACAGAGGTGTAGTTTGAGTTCACTCTCTCCTTTTGATTCAGTATCACAGGCCTGGCTGGGTTCACTCCGTCCTTTTTAATTCAGTGTCACAGGCCTGGCTGGGTTCACTCTGTCCTTTTTGATTCAGTGTCACAGGCCTGGCTGGATTCACTCTCTCCTTTTTGATTCAGTGTCACAGGCCTGGCTGGGTTCACTCTGTCCTTTTTAATTCAGTGTCACAGGCCTGGCTGGGTTCACTCTGTCCTTTTTAATTCAGTGTCACAGGCCTGGCTGGATTCACTCTGTCCTTTTTGATTCAGTGTCACAGGCCTGGCTGGGTTCACTCTCTCCTTTTTGATTCAGTGTCACAGGCCTGGCTGGATTCACTCTGTCCTTTTTGATTCAGTGTCACAGGCCTGGCTGGGTTCACTCTGTCCTTTTTGATTCAGTGTCACAGGCCTGGCTGGGTTCACTCTCTCCTTTGAGATTGAGTGTGCACTCGCACGGGGGTGAGGATGTGTGCGTGTGGATGTGTGAGGGGGTGTGTGAGTGAGTCAGCGTGCAGATATGCATGTGAATATTTGTCGAAGCTTGCTGTAATTTACCAATGTCATTTAGGAGTCCTCCTCCTGTCAATTCGGAGTCAATCCTCGGAAGCAATACGTCTTGGGAGAAAAAGTGTTGGTCAATTTTTAGGGTACATGGATTGCCCCAAAGTGGCAACTTAACATGGCCAATTCACCTCTCATAAACATGATCTGAACTCACTCCCCTCCCCAACCCAGAGAATGATCGAACCTCACTCCCCTCCCCCACCCAGAGAATGGAACATAGAACATAGAACATTACAGCACAGAACAGGCCCTTCGGCCTTCGATGTTGTGCCGACCAATATAAAAAGCAATGCCCCTCCAAACTAAACCATTCCCTTCTCTTCCATATACTTATCAACTAACCTCTTAAACGCCACCAAACTTGGCGCATCTACAACTGCTGCAGGCAGGGCATTCCACTCCCGAACCACTCTTTGGGTAAAGAACCTACCTCTGATATCCGTCTTATAACTATCACCCCTTAATTTAAAGCTGTGTCCCCTCGTGCTAGCTTTCTCCATCCTAGGAAAAAGGCTATCACTGTCCACACTATCTAAACCTCTAATCATCTTATATGCTTCGATAAGATCCCCTCTTAGCCGCCTCCTTTCTAACGAAAACAACCTCAAATCCCTCAGCCTCTCTTCATAAGACTGCCCTCCATACCAGGCAACATCCTGGTAAACCTCCTCTGTACCCTCTCCAATGCCTCCACATCTTTCTTATAATGTGGGGACCAGAACTGCACACAATACTCCAAGTGCGGCCGCACTAGAGTTTTGTACAGTTGCAACATGACGTTGCGGCTCCGAAATTCAATCCCCCTACCAATAAAAGCTAAGACTCCATATGCCTTCTTAACAACCTTATCGACTTGACTGCCTACTTTCAGGGATCTATGCACATATACACCAAGATCCCTCTGTTCATCAACACTATTAAGAATCCTACCATTAGCCCTATACTCTACACATTTATTATTCCTGCCAAAGTGCATTACCTCACACTTTTCCACATTAAACTCCATTTGCCACCTCTCGGCCCAGCTCTGCAACTTGTCCAAGTCTCTCTGCAAACTATAACACCCCTCTTCACTATCTACCACTCCACCGACTTTAGTGTCATCTGCAAATTTACTAATCCATCCTTCAATACCCTCATCCAGATCATTTATAAAAATTACAAACAGCAGGGGCCCCAAAACAGACCCCTGAGGTACACCACTTGTCACCGAACTCCACGATGAATATCTCCCATCAACCACCACCCTCTGTCTTCTATCTGCTAGCCAATTCCTAATCCAATTAGCTAAATCACCCTCTATCCCATACATCTGCATTTTCTGCAGAAGCCTTCCATGGGCCACCTTATCAAACGCCTTACTAAAGTCCATATATACCACATCAACCGCCTTACCCCCATCCACCTCTTTGGTCACTTTTTCAAAAAACTCAATAAGGTTAGTAAGGCACGACCTACCCTTCACAAAACCATGCTGACTATCCCCAATCAATTCATTTCTCTCTAAATAACTATAAATCCTATCCCTAATAATTCTCTCCAATACTTTGCCCACAACAGAAGTAAGACTCACTGGCCTATAATTCCCTGGAAAGTCTCTCTTCCCCTTCTTGAACAATGGGACCACATTCGCTATCCTCCAGTCTTCCGGAACTATACCCGTAACCAACGACGACCTGAAGATCAGAGCCAGAGGCTCTGCAATCGCCTCTCTCGCCTCCCAGAGAATCCTAGGGTAAATCCCGTCCGGCCCAGGGGACTTATCTAACTTCAAACCCTCAAGAATATCTAGCACATCCTCCCTATCTACTTCAATACTTTCCAGTTTGCAACCCTGTACCTCAGTGTTCTCCACAACTACATTTACATCTCCCTGCGTGAATACCGAAGAGAAATAGTTGTTCAGGCCTCTCCAATCTCTTCAGCTCCACGCACAACTTCCCACTGCTGTCTATGACTGGCCCTAATCTTGCCCTAACCAATCTTCTATTCTTAACATATCTAAAGAAAGCTTTAGGATTCTCCTTAATCCTATCAGCCAAAGTCTTCTCGTGTCCCTCTTAGCTCTCCTCAACTCACTCTTTAGCTCCCCCTGGCTAATCTATAGCTATCCATTGCACTAACCGAGCCTTCAAGCCTCATCCTGACATAAGCCTCCTTTTTCCTTTTAACCAGCGAATTACTTTTTTCATACACCAAGGTTCCCTTACTCGACCATTTCCTCCTTGCCTGACAGGGACATACTTATCAAGGACTCGCAGCAGCTGCTCCTTGAATAAGCTCCACATTTCAGATGTTCCCAGTCCCTGTAGTTTCCTAGTCCAACCTATGCACCCTAATTCTCTCCTTATGGCCTCATAATTACCCTTCCCCAGCTATAACTACTGCCCCCAGCTTCATGCCTATCCCTATCCATCACTAAGGGTGAACGTAACCGAATTTGTGGTCACTATCACCAAATGTTCACCAACTTCCAAGCCTAACACCTGGTCTGCTCATTGCCCAGCACCAAATCCAATGTAGCCTCACCTCTAGTTGGCCTATCTACATACTGAGTCAAAAAAACCCTTCCTGCACACTTTGTACAAAAACTGACCCCTCTAACGAGCTAGAGCTACAGCTATTCCAATCAATATTAGTAAAGTTAAAGTCCCCCACAACAATTACCCTATTACTTTCACTCGACTTTGCAATCCTTTCCTCTACTCTCTAGAACTTTAGGAGGTCTATAAAAGACTCCCAACAGGGTGACCTCTCCTCTGCTGTTTCTAATCTCAGTGGCAACTTAACATTGCCAATCCCCTAAATTACATATTTATGATACTAAGGGCAATTTAGCATTGCCATCCACCTATCGTACACATCTTGGGAACACCAAGGGGTAATTTAGCCTGGCCTACACATGTCTAGTACATATATTGGCACATTAAGTGGCAATTGTGCATTGCCAATCCAATACACTTATACATTTGGGACACTAAGGA
This sequence comes from Sphyrna mokarran, assembly GCA_024679065.1. Classification (NCBI taxonomy): domain Eukaryota; kingdom Metazoa; phylum Chordata; class Chondrichthyes; order Carcharhiniformes; family Carcharhinidae; genus Sphyrna; species Sphyrna mokarran. Next base: position 26,707 of record JAGIQG010000442.1, read on the forward strand.
GCACATTAGCATGACCAAACCATCTCTCCTACATTTCTTGCAACAAAATGGGAATTTAGCGTGCCAATCCACTTCTTGCACACCTCTTGGGACACTAAGGGCAATTTACGCACCATTTCTTCACATCATGCCAATCCACCTAACCTATACATCTTGGGACAGTCAGGGATAATTTAGCCTCGCCAATACACCTAACTTGCACATTTTGGGACGCAAACGTGCAATTTAGCATCACCTACATAAAGTAAACTTCTTGGGAGAGAGGGGCAGTTTAGACGGGCCAATCCACTTCTCATAACGTATCTTGAACATTATGGGGCAATTTAGTACGACCACCCCCACCATTCCTACACATCCTGGGACAGTAAAAGGACAATTTAATATGGCCAATCCGCCAGTCATACACATCTGAGGATATCTAAGGGGATTTTAGCCTGCCAAAACACCTAACCTAACATATTGGACACTAAGGGCAATTCAGCATGGCCAATTAATGTAACCCACACATCTTTAGGGGGATATATACATCTAAGAGGCTTTAGCTATAGCCACTCCTCCTACCTAACTCCCCCCCAATTCGGAGTGTCCCCCCTGTCAATTAGGAGTGTGTCCAAGTCCCCCCTGCAATTAGGATGTCCCCCCCTTCAATTAGGGAGTGTGTCCCCCCCCTGTCATTCGAGTGTCCCCCCCCCCCTTCCAATTAGGAGTGTCCCCCCCCCTTCAATTAGGAGTCCCCCCTCCCCCCTGTCAATTAGGATGAACAAAAACAGCACGGCAATAGGAGTTCCCTTCGGAGTTCCCACGACGAAGTGTAGATTAGGTCAATTGGCCGTCCAATATGTCATTAGCCGTCCTAACGTCTTAATGACATATAGAGACCAATATAGGGACATTTGTTACCCAATCAGCCTAAGAGCACTTTTTGGGATTGGGGAGGAAACCGGAGCACCCGAGAAAACCCACGCAACCACGGGGAGAACGCGCAAAACTCCCTCAGAACACAGGCCAATCCCATGTGTCTGCACAGCAACAGCGATAGTCTCTGAGCTGTCATGTTGCCCATCAGATTGGTCCAGTTTAAGATACACTAACGACGTGAAGCCACTAGCCACTCCTGAAGCAACCTCCAAGAGCAGCCCTCGCACGACCTGCCGCATGCATGCGCCTTTTTGTCAACAGGTAGACCGAAATAGCCTGTGGAAACAAATAAAAGTATTTACCAGTCCTCCTATATATGGCCAATCCACCGAATGGTCCCAGGATGGTAGATTAGGTGGATTGAAAATGCTAAATTGCCACTTAATGTCGCAAGATTTGTCGGCTAGTGGATTAGCCAGGCTAATTGCCTTTAATGTTCCAAGATGTGTAGATTAGGTTGGTTGGCCATGCCAAATTCCCCATAGTGTGCTAAGATGTGTAGATTGGTGAATTGGCCATGTTAAATTGTCCTTTAATGTTCCAGATGTGTATGAGTAAGTGGATTTGTCATGATAACTGCCCTTCTGTGTGCAAGAATGTACTTTAGGTGGATTGGCCATGCTAAATTGCATCTTAGCGTCCCAAAATGTGCAGTTGGGGCCAGGCTTATTGTCACTGACTGTCCCAAGATGTGTAGTTAGGTGAGTGGCCTTGCAAAATTCATCTTAGTGTGACAAGATGTGTAGAGAGGTGCGTAGGCCAGGGTAAATTGCCTCTTAGTGTCACAAGACGATTGGTTAAGGAGATTGGATGAGCTAAATCGCCTTATGTTCCAGGATGTGTGCAGACATGGACTTGGCCTTGCTAAATTTCCTTAAATGTCCCAAGATGCTCATGAGAGGTGGATTGACCCATGGTCCCCACATTGTGTCCCAAAGACCTGGTGATTATGGATGACCAGCTAATAATGCATCAGCGCCAAAGAATGTGGATGAGAGAAGAATTGGACCATGTTAAAATCCCCTTAGTGTCACAAGATGTGTAGGTTGGGTGGTTGGCCATGATACATTGCCCTTAGTGGACAATTATGTGTACTAGTAGACAAAATGTGTACTAGTAGTGGACTGGCCACATTAAATTGGCCCTTTAAGTCCCAAGAGATGTACAAGATGTGGATTGGCCATGCTAATTGTCACTTAGTGCCTCGTAGATGTGTATGGATTGCCCTTTTGTGTCCCAAGATGTACAAGAGGTGGATTGGCCATGCTAATTTCTTTTAGTGTTCCAAGATATGGATGAGAGGAAATTGGACATGTAAGATTCTCTTTCTGTCTCCAAGTTGTGTAGGTTAGAAGATTGGCCATGCTAAATTGCCAATTAATGTGCCAAGGTTGGGGTTAGGTGGATTGGCCACACTTAATTACCCCTTAGTGTCCCAAGATGTGTAGGTTAGGGGAATTAGATTTGCTAAGTCACCCCTTAGGTTCCAAAATATGGATGAGAGGATCATTGGACATGTTAAGATCCCTTAGTGTCCCAAGGTATGTAATTAGGTAGACTGGCTATGCCAGATTGCCCCTTACTGTGCCAAGGTGTGTGGGTTCGGTGGATTGGCCATGCTAATTGCCCCTTAGTGTCCCAAGGGTGTGGTTCGGTGGATTGGCCATGCTAATTGCCCCTTTTCCCAAAGATATGATGAAGATGGATTGGCCATGCTAAATCATCACTTTGGTCCAGGATTTGCGATCTGTGGTGAACATGCTTCAGCGTCCAATTGAGAGGAGAATTGGACATGTTAAAATTCCCTAGTGTCCCAAGATGCGTAGGTTAGGTGATTGACCATGCTAAATGCCCTTAAGTGCAAAGATGTAAAGTGAGGTGGATTGGCCTTGCTAAATTTCCCCTTAGTGTCCCAAAATGTGTCTGAATGGTGGCATTGGCCATGTCAAAATTGCCTTTTAGTGTCTCAAGATGTGTACACGTGGTAGATTGGCCATGCTAAACTGCTCTTCTGTCCCAAGAAGTGTACTTTAGGTGGATTGGTGATAGCTAAATTGCACCTTAGTACCCCAAAATGTGAAAGTTAGGTATTTTGGCCAGGCTAAATTGTCCCCTGACTGTCCCAAGATGTGTAGGTTAGGTGGATTGGCCTTGCTAAATTTCTTTTAGTATTTCAAGATGTGTACGAGAGGTGTGTGTGCCAAAAAATTGCCCTTGGAGTCCCAAGATGTGTATGAGAGATTTGATTTTCATACTAAATTGCCCATGGTGTTCCCGATGTGGACGAGAGTATGTGTTGGCCGTGCTAAATTGCCCCACGGTGTCCCAAGATTTTACAAGAGCTGAATTGGCCACGCTAAAATTCCCATACACAAATCATACACAAGATGTGGTATGAGAGGTGGATTAGTCAGGCTCAATTGCCCTCCAGTGCCCCAAGATGGGTAGGTTAGGTGGATTGGCCATGCTTAATTGCGCCCTAGTGCCCCTTGGAACACAAAGGGGAATTTAGCATGGCCAATCCACATAACTTACACATCTTGGGACACTAAGGGGCAGATTAGTGCGGTCAATCCAATTAACCTACACGTCTTGGGACACTAGGGGGATTTTAACATGTCCAATTTTCCTCTCATCCACATCTTGGGACGCTAACGTTAACTTTGCCTGGTCAATCCACATCTCACACAC
>JAGIQG010000443.1:0-30298 GCA_024679065.1 Sphyrna mokarran
ATGGCCAATCCATCTGTCTTACACATTTGGGACACTAAGGGGCAATTTATCATGGCCAAACCATCTGTCTTACACATTTGGTACACTAAGGGGCAATTTATCATGGCCAATCCATCTGTCATTCACATTTGGGACACTAAGGGCAATTTATCATGGCCAATCCATCTGTCATACACATTTGGGACACTAAGGGGCAATTTAGCATGGCCAATCCATCTGTCTTACACATTTGGGACACTAAGGGGCAATTTAGCATGGCCAATCCGTCTGTCTTACACATTTGGGACACTAAGGGGCAATTTATCATGGCCAATCCATCTGTCGTACACATTTGGGACACTAAGGGACAATTTATCATGGCCAATCCATCTGTCTTACACATTTGGGACACTAAGGGGCAATTTATCATGGCCAATCCATCTGTCTTACACATTTGGGACACTAAGGGGCAATTTATCATGGCCAATCCATCTGTCTTACACATTTGGGACACTAAGGGGCAATTTATCATGGCCAATCCATCTGTCTTACACATTTGGGACACTAAGGGGCAATTTATCATGGCCAATCCATCTGCCTTACACATTTGGGACACTAAGGGGCAATTTATCATGGCCACTCCATCTGCCTTACACATTTGGGACACTAAGGGGCAATTTATCATTGCCACTCCATCTGTCTTACACATTTGGGACACTAAGGGGCAATTTACCAGGGACAATCCATCTGTCTTTCACATTTGGGACTCTAAGTGGCATTGTACCATGGCCAATCCATTTGTCTTACACATTTCGGACACTAAGGGGCAATTTATCATGGCCAATCCATCTGTTTTACACATTTGGGACTTTCAGGGGCAATTTACCATGGCCAATGCATCTGTCTGACACATTTGGGACACTAAGGGGCAATTTATTATGGCCAATCCATCTGCATTACACATTTGTGTTACTAAGGAGCAATTTATCATGGCCAATCCATCTGGGACTACACATTTGGGACTCTTAGTGGCAATTTACCATGGGCAATCCATCTGACTAAAACATTTGGGACTCTAAGGGCAATTTATCATGGCTAAACCATCTATATTACACATTGGGGCACTAAGAGGCAATTTACCATGGCCAAACCATCTGTCTTACACATTTGGGACACTAAGGGGCAATTTACCATGGCCAATCCATCTGCCTTACACATTTGGGACACTAAGTGGGAATTTACCATGGCCAATCCATCTGTCTAATACATTTCGGACACTAAGTGGGAATTTACCATGGCCAATCCATCTGTCTTACACATTTGGGACACCTATGGGCCGTTTGGCATGGCCAATCCATCTGTCTTACACATTTGGAACACTAAGGGGCAATTTATCATGGCCAATCCATCTGTCTTACACATTTGGGACACTAAGGGGCAATTTATCATGGCCAATCCATCTGTCTTACACATTTGGGACACTAAGGGGCAATTTATCATGGCCAATCCATCTGTCTTACACATTTGGGACACTAAGGGGCAATTTACCATGGCCAATCCATCTGTCTTACACATTTGGGACACTAAGGGGCAATTTATCATGGCCAATCCATCTGTCTTACACATTTGGGACACTAAGGGGCAATTTATCATGGCCAATCCATCTGTCTTACACATTTGGGACACTAAGGGGCAATTTATCATGGCCAATCCATCTGTCTTACACATTTGGGACACTAAGGGCAATTTATCATGGCCAATCCATCTGTCTTACACATTTGGGACACTAAGGGGCAATTTATCATGGCCAATCCATCTGTCTTACACATTTGGGACACTAAGGGGCAATTTATCATGGCCAATCCATCTGTCTTACACATTTGGGACACTAAGGGGCAATTTATCATGGCCAATCCATCTGTCTTACACATTTGGGACACTAAGGGCAATTTATCATGGCCAATCCATCTGTCTTACACATTTGGGACACTAGGGGCAATTTATCATGGCCAATCCATCTGTCTTACACATTTGGGACACTAAGGGCAATTTATCATGGCCAATCCATCTGTCTTACACATTTGGGACACTAAGGGGCAATTTATCATGGCCAATCCATCTGTCTTACACATTTGGGACACTAAGGGGCAATTTATCATGGCCAATCCATCTGTCTTACACATTTGGGACACTAAGGGGCAATTTATCATGGCCAATCCATCTGTCTTACACATTTGGGACACTAAGGGGCAATTTATCATGGCCAAATCTGTCTACACATTTGGGACACTAAGGGGCAATTTATCATGGCCAATCCATCTGTCTTACACATTTGGGACACTAAGGGGCAATTTATCATGGCCAATCCATCTGTCTTACACATTTGGGACACTAAGGGGCAATTTATCATGGCCAATCCATCTGTCTTACACATTTGGGACACTAAGGGGCAATTTACCATGGCCAATCCATCTGTCTTAGACCTCTGGGACACTAAGGGGCAATTTACCAGGGACAATCCATCTGTCTTTCACATTTGGGACTCTAAGTGGCATTGTACCATGGCCAATCCATTTGTCTTACACATTTCGGACACTAAGGGGCAATTTATCATGGCCAATCCATCTGTTTTACACATTTGGGACTTTCAGGGGCAATTTATCATGGCCAATCCGTCTGTCTTACACATTTGGGATACAAAGTCGCAATTTACCATAGCCATTCCATCTGTCTGACACATTTGGGACACTAAGGGGCAATTAATCATGGCCAATCCGTCTGTCTTACACATTTGGGACACTAAGGGGCAATTTACAATGGCCCATCCATCTGCCTTACACATTTGAGACACTAAGGGGCAATTTATCATGGCCAAAACAACTGTCTTCAACATTTGGGACACTAAGGGGCAATTTATCATGGCCAATCCATCCGTCTTACACATTTGGGACACTAAGGGACAATTTATCAGTGCCAATCCATCTGTCTTACACATTTGGAACACTAAGGGTCAATTTATCATGGCCACTCCATCTTTCGTACACATGTGGGACACTAAGGGGCAATTTATCATTGCCAATCCATCTGTCTTACACATTTGGAACACTTAGTGGCAATTTATCATGGCCAATCCGTCTGTCTTACAAATTTGGGACTCTAAGGGGCAATTTATCATGGCCAATCCATCTGTCTTACACATTTGGGACACTAAGAGACAATTTATCATGGCCAATCCATCTGTCTTACACATTTGGGACACTAAGGGGCAATTTATTATGGCCAATCCATCTGCCTTACACATTTGTGTTACTAAGGGGCAATTTATCATGGCCAATCCAACTGGGATTACACATTTGGGACTCTTAGTGGCAATTTACCATGGCCAATCCATCTGTCTTACACATTTGGGACACTAAGGGGCAATTTATCATGGCCAATCCGTCTGTCTTACACATTTGGGACACTAAGAGGCAATTTATCATGGCCAATCCATCTGTCTTACACATTTGGGACACTAAGGGGCAATTTATCATGGCCAATCCATCTGTCTTACACATTTGGGACACTAAGGGGCAATTTATCATGGCCAATCCATCTGTCTTACACATTTGGGACACTAAGGGGCAATTTATCATGGCCAATCCATCTGTCTTACACATTTGGGACACTAAGGGGCAATTTATCATGGCCAATCCATCTGTCTTACACATTTGGGACACTAAGGGGCAATTTATCATTGCCAATCCATCTATCTTACACATTTGGAACACTAAGGGGCAATTTATCATGGCCAATCCATCTGTCTTACACATTTGGGACACTAAGGGGCAATTTACCATGGCGAATCCATCTGTCTTAGACCTCTGGGACACTAAGGGGCGATTTACCAGGGACAATCCATCTGGATTGGTTAGGGTTGGTTGCTGCTGAGGGGTCAGGGTTAGTGAGCAGTGAGAGGTCAGGGATGGAGAGGGTCAGTGTTCAGGATTGGTGAGGGGTATCAGATCAGAGGTGGTGATGGATGAAACACAGGAATGGTGCAGGGTTGGTGAGAGGGATGGTGAGGGCTGAGGGGCCAGGGATGGTGAGAGATGAGTGGTCAGGGATGGTGAGAAGTGAGGGGTCAGCGATGGTGAAGGGTCAGGGATGGTGAGAGGTGAGGGGTCAGGGATGGTGAAGGGTGAAGGTTCAGGGATGGTTGAGGTGAGGGGTCAGGGATGGTGAAGGGTCAGGGATGGTGAGGGCTAAGGAATGGTGAGTGGTAAGGAGTCAGGAATGGTGAGATGTGAGGGGTAAGTGGTGAGAAATTGTGAGGGTTCAGGGCTGTTCAGGGATGAGGGATGATGAGGACTGAGGGCTCAGGTCCGTAGGTATGAGAGGTCAGGATTCGTGAGGGGTCAGAATTGGTGATGGGTGAGGGAGAGGATCAGAGATGGTGAGGGATCAGTGTTTGTGAGGGGTGAGAGGTCAGGGATGGTGAGGGGTCGGGGTCAGGGATGGTGAGGGGTCAGGGATGGTGAAGGGTCAGGGATGTAGAGGCAACAGAATTTGTGAGAGGTGAGGGGTCAGGGTTCATGAAGGGTGAGGGGTTAGTGATGATGAATGGTGAGGAGTCATGGATGGTGAAGGGTCAGGGATGATGATGGCTAAGGGGTCAGGGTTGGTGAGGGGTCAGGGAGATGAGGAGTGAGGGGTCAGGTTTGGTGAAGAGTGAAGGATGAGAGATGGCGACGTATGAGTTGTCAGGGATGGTGAGGTATGAGGGGTGGTGTTGGTGAGGGGTGAGGGATATTGAGGTGTGAGGGGTGGGGGTGGTGAGGGGTCAGGGATGGTGAGGTGTGAGGGGGTGGGTTGGTAAGGGGTGAGGGATGTTGATGGGTGAGGGGTGGGGGTGGGGGGGTGAGGGTCAGGGATGGTAAGGGATGTTGAGGTGTGAGGGGTGGGGTTGGTGAGGGGTCAGGGATGTTGAGGTCTGAGGGGTGGGGTTGGTGAGGGATGTTGAGGTATGAGGGGTGGGGGTGGTGAGGGGTCAGGGATGGTGAGGGATGTTGAGGTATGGGGGTGGGGTTGGTGAATTGTCGGGGATGGTAAGGGGTGAGAGGTGAGGGTTCAGGGTTGATGAGGCCTGAGAGATCAGAGATGGTTAGGGATGGTTGTGGTTGAGGGTTGTGGGGTCAGGAATGGCAAAGGGTCAGGGTTTGTAAAGTGTGAGGGGTCAGGGATGGTGAGGGGTCAGGGATGGGGAGGGGTCATGAGTCAGGGATGGCGAGTGACGGGGGATGAGGGTTGGTGAAGGATGGTGAGGAGTAAGGGGTCAGGGGTGGTGAGGGATCAGGAGTCAGGGATGGTGAGGGGTCAGGGTTTGTGAGGGATGGTGAGGGATCAGGTATCAGGGATGGTGAGGGATCAGGGTTTGTGAGGGATGGTAAGGGTTCGGGTGTCAGGGATGGTGAGGGATCAGGAGTCAGGGATGGTGAGGGATCAGGGTTTGTGAGGGATGGTGAGGGATCAGGATTTGTGAGGGATGGTGAGGGATCAGGTATCAGGGATGGTGAGGTTTGAGGGATTAGTGATGGAGAGGATAAGGAGTCAAGGACTGTGAGGAATCAGGGATGGAGAAGGTGAGGGGTCAGGGATGGAGAAGGTGAGGGGTCAGGGATGGAGAAGGTGAGGGGTCAGGGATGCTGAGGGGTGAGGGGTCAGGGTTAGTGAGTTCTGGTGATGGGTGAGGGGCAAGCGGTCAGAGATGGTGGGGGTGAGAGGTCGGGGATGCTGAAGGGTCGGGGTCAAGGATGGTGAGGGAGGAGAGGTGAGGGATGGTGGGGGGTGAGAGATCAGGGATGGTGAGAGGTAGCGATGGTGAGGAGTGAGGGGTCAGGAATGATGATGGGTCTGGGATGGAGAGGAGTCAGCGATGGTGAAGGAGGGAGAGATGATAGGGTGTGAGTGGTCAAGTATGGTGAGGGGGTGAGGGATGGTGAGGGGGGTCGGGGTGTGGAGATGCGGGTGTTGAACTGGGGTAAACACAGTAAGAGTCTGACACCAGGTTTAAATCCAACCGATTGATTTGAGAATAAACTCACAAGCTTTCGGGGTTTGTCCCTTCGTCAAGTGGTAGGGGTGAGGGGTCAGGGATGGGCAGGGCTGAGGTATCAGGATTGGTGGGAGGGGGGTTGAAGGGTCAGGAATGGTGAGGGGTGAGGAGTCATGTTTGGTCAGGGGTCAGAGATGGTGAGGGGTCAGGGGTCAGGATAGTAAAGGGTGAAAGGTCAGGGATGGTGAAGGGTGAAGGGTCAGGAATGGTGAGAGGCGAGGGGTGAGGGGTCAGTGATGATGAGGAATGATGAGTCAGGAATGGTGAGAGGTGAGGGTGTCAGCCATGGGGAGAGTGAGAGGACAGGGACAGTGAGGGAAGAGGAGTCAGGGTTGGTGAGGGGTAAGGGGATCAGGGATGGTGAAGGGTGAGAGTTCTGGGATGGTGAGGGGTCAGGGATCAGGAATGGAAGGGGGTGAGGGATCAGGGTTGGTGAGAGGTGAGAGGTCAGGGAAGGTGTTGGACCTCTCACTCTCACCAACCCTGACCCTGGTGAGGAGTCAGAGATGGTGAGGGATCAGGGATTGTGAGGGGTGAGGGGTCAGGGGTCAGGAATGGTGAAGGGTGAGGTGTCAGGGTTGGTCAGCGGTCAGGGATGGTGATGGGTGAAGGATCAGGAATGGTGATGGGTGAAGGATCAGGAATGGTGATGGGTGAAGGGTCAGGAATGGTGATGGTGAAGGGTCAGCATTGATGAGGGATCAAGGGTCAGGAATGGTGAGGGTGAGGAATAGGGTTGGTCAGTGGTGAGGGATGGTGAGGGGTAAGTGGTCAGGAATGGTGAGGGGTGAGGGATTTGGGATGGTGAGGGATGAGGAATTAAGAATGGTGAGGGTTAAGGGGTCAGGGAAGGTATGGGGTAACGACTCATGGATGTGAGGTGTCAGGGATCAGGGTTGGTCAGAGGTCAGGGGACGGGAATGTGAGGGGTCGGGGATAGTGAGTGGTGAGGGGACAAGGATGGTGAGGGGTGAGGTGTGAGGGACAGTGAGAGATGAGGGCTGAAGGATGATAAGTGGTGAGGGGTCTGGAATGGTGAGGGGGAGGGGTCTGGAATGGTGAAGGATCAGGAGTGAGGGACGGTGAAGGATGAGGGGTCAGGAATGGTGAGGGGTCAGGGGTCATGATTGGTCAGAGTGAGGACTCAGGAATGGTAAGGGGTCAGGGATAGTGAGGGGTGAGGGATGAGGGATAGTGCGGTGTCAGGATGGTTAAGGTTGGTGAGGGGTCAGGGGTCAGGGATGGTGAGGGATCAGATATGGTGAGGGGTCAGGGTTCAGGTTTTGTGAGGGGTGAGGAATCAGGATGGGTGAGGGGTGAGGTGTCAGATATAGTGAGGGGTGACTGGTCAGGAATGGTGAGACATGAGGGAACATGGCTGGTGAGGTGTGAGAGGTGAGGGATAATGAGGGGAGGGGTCAGGGATAGTGAGGCATGAGGGGTCAGCGATGGTGAGGGTGAGGGGTCAGGTATATCTGTAGAATGCCTTGGGGTTTCCCTTAATCTGACCTTCTGAGGGTTTCTGACCCCTTCTGGCTCTCCTCATTTCCTCCTTAAATTCCTTCCTACAAGCCGTACCCAGCTCCCTGGCGTTGCCCAATCCCCGGCGTTGCCCAGATCCCCGGCGTTGCCCAATCCCCGGCGTTGCCCAATCCCCGGCGTTGCCCAGATCCCTGGCGTTGCCCAGCTCCCCGGCGTTGCCCAGCTCCCCGGCGTTGCCCAACTCCCTGGCGTTGCCCAGCTCCCTGAACATTTTCGACACTTTTCTTTTGTCCATCACAGTTCCTATAATTTCCCAAAACGTTCCTCTCTCAGGGGTGGTGAGGGATCGGGTGGGGTGAGGGGTCAGGGATGTTGAATGGTGAGAGATCAGGGGTAGTGAGGGGTCAGGGATGGTGAGTGGTTGGAAGTGAGAGATCAGTGCAGGTGAGGGGTGATGGGTCAGTGTTGGTGAGGGGTAAGGGATCAGGATTGGTGAGGGATGAGGGGTCAGGGATTCTGAGGTGTGACGCAAAGCGATGGTGAGGGTGAAGGGTCAGGGATGGTGAGAGGTGAGAGGTCAGAATTGGTCAGGTGTCAGGAACAGTGAGGGGTTAGGAGTCATTAGGAGTCAGGGATGGTAAGGAGTCAGGGATTATGAGAGTGAGGAGTGAGGTATGGTAAGCGGGGAGGGGTCAGAAATGGTGAGGGGTGAGATGGCGATGGTTCAGGGGTCAGGAATGCTAAGGGCTCAGGGTTCAGGGATGGTGAGGGAACAGGGTTGATGAGGGGTCAAGCATGGTGAGGGATGAGCGGTCAGAGACAGTGAGGGGTGAAGGGTCAGGGATGGAGAAGGGTCAGGGATGGAGAAGTGTCAGGGATGGAGAGGGGTCAGGGTTGTTGAGGAGTAAGGGGTCAGTGATAGTGACGGGTCAGGGGTTAAGGATGATGAGGGATGAGGGGTGAGAGTTGGTTAGGAGAGGCTTCAGGAATATTGAGGGGTGAGGATCCAAAGATATGTATGAGAGTTGGATTGACAAGGGGGGGGGGACATTCCTAACTGACAGGGGGGGGGACCTCCTAATTGACAGGGGGGGGGGTCACTCCTAATTGAAAGGGAGGGGACACTCCTAATTGACAGGGGGGGGAGACACTCCTAACTGACAGGGGGGGGCACTCCTAATTGACAGGGGGGGGGGTCACTCCTAATTGAAGGGAGGGGACACTCTAATTGACAGGGGGGGGGGACACTCCTAATTGACAGGGAGGGGGACACTCCTAATGACAGGGGGGGACACTCCTAATTGACAGGGGGGGGGACACTCCTAATTGACAGGGGGGGGGACACTCCTAATTGACAGGGGGGGGGGACACTCCTAATTGACGGGGGGGGGGACGGGACACTCCTTATTGACGGGGGTCACCCCTAATTGACAGAGGGGGACACCCCTAATTGACGGAGGGGGACCCTAATTGACAGAGGGACACCCCTATTGACGGGGGATCCTCCTAATTGACAGAGGGGGGACACTCCTAATTGACAGGGGGGGGACATCCTAATTGACGGGGGGGGACACTCCTAATTGACAGGGGGGGGACACTCCTAATTGACAGGGGGGGACACTCCTAATTGACAGGGGGGGGCACTCCTAATTGATGAGGGGGGACACTCCTAATTGATGGGAGGGCATCCCTAATTCACAGGGGGCATCCCTAACTGAGGGGGGGGCACCCTTAATTGACAGACGGGCACTCCTTATTGACGGTGGGACACCCCTAATTGACGGAGGGGGACACCCCTAATTGACAGAGGGGGACACCCCTAATTGACAGAGGGGGACACCCCTAATTGACGGAGGGGGACACCCCTAATTGACGGAGGGGGACACCCCTAATTGACAGAGGGGGACACCCCTAATTGACGGGGGGGACACTCCTAATTGACAGGGGGGGACACCTTTAATTGACAGAGGGGGACACTCCTAATTGACAGGGGGGGACACCCCTAATTGACAGAGGGGGACACTCCTAATTGACGGAGGGGGACCCTAATTGACAGAGGGGGACACCCCTAATTGACAGGGGGGACACTCCTAATTGAAGGGGGGAGACACTCCTAATTGACAGGGGGGGGGAACACTCCTAATTGACAGGGGGGGGAACACTCCTAATTGACAGGGGGGGAGACTCCTAATTGACAGGGGGGGGGAGACTCCTATTGACAGGGGGGGAGACATCCTAATTGACAGGGGGGGACACTCCTAATTGACGGGGGGGGACACTCCTAATTGACAGGGGGGGGGGGGAACACTCCTAATTGATGGGGGGACACACTCCTAATTGACAGGGGGGGGGGACACTCCTAATTGACAGGGGGGGGGCGACACTCCTAATTGACGGGGGGGGGGACGGGACACTCCTTATTGACGGGGGTCACCCCTAATTGACGGTGGGACAGCCCTAATTGACAGAGGGGGACACCCCTAATTGACAGAGGGGGACACTCCTAATTGACAGAGCGACACCCCTAATTGACAGGGGGGGATCCTCCTAATTGACAGGGGTGGGGGGGACACTCCTAATTGACAGGGGGAGACACCCCTAATTGACAAATTACAGGAGGCTCTCACAATTACTCAGAGACATACATGCACATTCTCTCTGTCTCACACACACACACACACACACACACACACTCTCATACTCTCTCATTCACAGAGACACTCATATATACACTCGCAGACACATCCTGAATCTCAACGGGCACAGTGAATCCAGCCAGGCCTGTGACACTGAATCAAAAAGGAGAGAGTGAACCCAGCCAGGCCTGTGACACTGAATCAAAAAGGAGAGAGTGAACCCAGCCAGGCCTGTGACACTGAATCAAAAAGGACAGAGTGAACCCAGCCAGGCCTGTGACACTGAATCAAAAAGGACAGAGTGAACCCAGCCAGGTCTGTGACACTGAATCAAAAAGGAGAGAGTGAACCCAGCCAGGCCTGTGACACTGAATCAAAAAGGACAGAGTGAACCCAGCCAGGCCTGTGACACTGAATCAAAAAGGACAGAGTGAACCCAGCCAGGCCTGTGACACTGAATCAAAAAGGACAGAGTGAACCCAGCCAGGCCTGTGACACTGAATCAAAAAGGACAGAGTGAACCCAGCCAGGCCTGTGACACTGAATCAAAAAGGAGAGAGTGATCTGAAACTACACATCTTTGGACTCTAAGTGCATTTAGCACGGACAATCCATCTAACCGACGCATCTTGTGACACTAAGTGGATTTTAACATGTCTAATTCTCCTCTCATCCACATCTTAGGACCCTAAAGGAAATTTAACATGACCAATCCACCACTCGTACACATCTTGTGACACCACGGGACAATTTAGCATGACCAAAAGTACTTCTCGTACATATCTTGGACACTAAGATGAATTTAGCATAGCCAATTAACCAAACCTACACATTTTTCGAGCTAAGGGACAATTTAGCCTGGCCAATCCACTCTAACCTACACACCTTGGGACAGCAGGCGGAATTTAGCCTGGCCAATCCACCATTTGTACACATCTTGGGACACTAAAGCTACAATTTACCATCACCAATCCACCACTTGTACGCATCTTGGGACACTACAGGTGCAATTTAGCATGGCCAATCCTTCTAACCGTAACATCTTGTGAGTCTAAGAGGCAATTTAATGTTGCCAATCCACCTCTCGTATACATTTTGGGATACTAAGGGGAATTTAGCACGGTCAATCCACATCTCGTACACATCTTGGGTCATGAAGGGTCAATTTTCATGGCCAATCGCCACAATTTACACATCTTGGGATACTAAGAGGCAATTCAATGTGGCCAGTCCACCTAACGTACACATCTTGGGGCACTAAGGGGGTCTTAACATGTCTAATTCTCCTCTCACCCATATCTTGGGATGCTAAAGGAAATTTAGCATGGCCAATCCACCACATGTGCACATCTTGGGAAATGAAGGGGCAATTTAACCTGGCAAATCCACCTCTCACACTCATCTTGGGACACAAAGAGGTGATTTACCACGTCCAATACCCCTAACCTCCATGTCTGGCAGATAGAAGACAGAGGGTGGTGGTTGATGGGAGATATTCATCGTGGAGTTCGGTGACAAGTGGTGTGCCTCAGGGGTCTGTTTTGGGGCCCCTGCTGTTTGTAATTTTTATAAATGATCTGGATGAGGGTATTGAGGGATGGATTAGTAAATTTGCAGATGACACTAAAGTCGGTGGAGTGGTAGATAGTGAAGAGGGGTGTTATAGTTTGCAGAGTGACTTGGACAAGTTGCAGAGCTGGGCCGAGAGGTGGCAAATGGAGTTTAATGTGGAAAAGTGTGAGGTAATGCACTTTGGCAGGAACAATAAATGTGTAGAGTATAGGGCTAATGGTAGGGCTCTTAATAGTGTTGAGGAACAGAAGGATCTTGGTGTATGTGTCAATAGATCCCTGAAAGTAGGCAGTCAAGTGGATAAAGTTGTTAAGAAGGCATATGGAGTCTTAGCTTTTATTGGTAGGGGGATTGAATTTAGGAGCCGCAACGTCATGTTGCAACTGTACAAAACTCTAGTGCGGCCGCACTTGGAGTATTGTGTGCAGTTCTGGTCCCCACATTATAAGAAAGATGTGGAGGCATTGGAGAGGGTACAGAGGAGGTTTACCAGGATGTTGCCTGGTATGGAGGGCAGGTCCTATGAAGAGAGGTTGAAGGATTTGAGGTTGTTTTCGTTAGAAAGGAGGCGGCTAAGAGGGGATCTTATTGAAGCATATAAGATGATTAGAGGTTTAGATAGGGTGGACAGTGATAGCCTTTTTCCTAGGATGGAGAAAGCTAGCACGAGGGGACACAGCTTTAAATTAAGGGGTATGAGTTATAGGACGGATATCAGAGGTAGGTTCTTTACTCAAAGAGTGATTAGGGAGTGGAATGCCCTGCCTGCAGCTGTTGTAGATGCGCCAAGTTTGGTGGCGTTTAAGAGGTTAATTGATAAGTATATGGAAGAGAAGGGAATGGTTTAGTTTGGAGGGGCATTGCTTTTTATTTTGGTCGGCACAACATCGAAGGCCGAAGGGCCTGTTCTGTGCTGTAATGTTCTATGTTCTATGTTCTACGTTCTTGTTATTATACACAAGTTTATGATAAACTCACTCAGAAATGTAGCTGATCCAGCTTCTAGTTAAACTGTGTCTTTAATTTCATGGACTTTCATCGAATATAGTGAAACCTGCATGTCCTAAAAATATTTCATATCTATTCATTATAAACTGCTTATGTACCAACACATTATACATCTCCGTATCTTCTACAACTTAGGAACATAGGTTGTTATAGCGGCCCGTTAATTTGAACTTGTCTTGTCAGTCTGTACGTTCGCTAAGGGCTAATCACACACGGCAATCGCGGCCTTGAGATAACCATGAAGAAATGGCGAGGCCGCCATGTTCCCACCTGCTGAAAATGGGAAGATGTGGACGTGACTGGGGGGGTTATAAATATATACTCTTCACTTGTGTTCGGAGAGAAGCCTGGGGAACCACTGTTGGGTATCAGGTGTGTCTCCCGAATAAACTTGCTGTACTTTGACTCACAATTAGTCTCTGAGGAATCTTTACCGACAACAGTTCCCCATGGGAGGCTCATGAAGAAAGTGAGGAGGTGTGGGATCGAGGGAAATTTGGCCGATTGGATCAGTAACTGGCTGTCTCATAGAAGGCAGAGGGTGGAGATGGAGGGAAAATGTACAGACTGGAGGCCAGTTCCCAGCGGTGCACCACCGGGGTCAGTGCTGGCTCCTCTGCTGTTTGTGATTTTTATCAATGACTTGGAAGAGGGGCTGAAGGATGGGTTAGTAAATTTACTGATGACACCAAGATTGGTGGAGTAGTGGATGAGGGGGAGGGCTCTTGCAGGCTGCAAAGAGACATTGATAGGATGCAGAGCTGGGCAGGAAAGTGGCAGATGGAGTTTAACCCTGATAAGTGCGAGGGGATTCATTTTGGTAGGACAAACCTGAATGTGGATTACAGGGTCAACGGCAGGGTTCTGAGCAATGTGGAGGAACAGAGAGATCTTAGGGTTCATATCCACAGAACCTCTGAAGGTTGTCACTCAAGTGGATAGAGTGTGAAGAAGCTTATAGTGTGTTAGTGTTTATTAACAGGGGGTTTGAGTTTAAGAGCCGTGGGGGTTATACTGCAACTATACCGGACCTTGGTGAGAGCACATTTGGAATATTGTGTGCAGTTCTGGTCACCTCACTATAAGAAGGATGTGGAAGGATTGGAGAGAGTGCAGAGGAGATTTACCAGGATGCTGCCTGGTTTGGAGGGTAGGGTCCTATGAGGAAAGGCTGAGGGAGCTGAGGCTTTTCTCTTTAGAGCGGAGGAGGATGAGAGGCAACTTAATAGAGGTTTATAAGATGATGAGAAGGATTGATAGAGTGGATGTTCAGAGACTATTTCCTCGGGTGGATGGAGCTGTTACTCGGGGACATAACTATAAGGTTGATGGTGGGAGATATCGGAGGGATGTCTGAGGTAGATTCTTTACTCAGAGAGTGGTTGGGGTGTAGAATACACTGCCTGCTGTGATAGTGGAGTCGGACACTTTAGGAACTTTCAAGCAGTTATTGGAGAGGCACATGGAGCACTCCAGAATGATAGGGAGTGGGAGAGCTTGATCTTGGGTTCAGACAAATCTCGGCACAATATTGAGGGCCGGAGGGCCTGTACTGTGCTATTCAATGTTCTAAATATGCCCCAAGACATATTGGCTAAGGGGATTTGGGAAGCTAAATCGCCCCTTCATGTCCCAAAGTGTGTACGAGAGATGGATTGGCCATGCCAAATTCCCCATAGTGTGCTAAGATGTGTAGTTTGGGTGGATTGGCCTTGCTAAATTCATCTTAGTGTGCCAAGATGTGTAGGAGAGGTGCATAGGCCAGGCTAAATTCTCCTTAGTGTCCGAAGATGTCTATGAATGGTGGATTGGCCGGGCTAAATTGCTCTTTAGAGTCCCAAGATGTGTACGATAGGTAGATTGTCCAAGCCAAATTGCCCTTTAGCTTCATAAAGAGATGGATTGGCCATGTTACAATTCCCCTTAATGTGCCAAGATATGTATAAGATATATTGGCGACACTAAATTGCCCCTTATTGTTTGCAGATATGTAAGTTTGATGGATTGCCCCTTCGTGTCCCAAGACATAGAACATAGAACATAGAACATAGAACATTACAGCACAGAACAGGCCCTTCGGCCTTCGATGTTGTGCCGACCAAAATAAAAAGCAATGCCCCTCCAAACTAAACCATTCCCTTCTCTTCCATATACTTATCAATTAACCTCTTAAACGCCACCAAACTTGGCGCATCTACAACAGCTGCAGGCAGGGCATTCCACTCCCTAATCACTCTTTGAGTAAAGAACCTACCTCTGATATCCGTCCTATAACTCATACCCCTTAATTTAAAGCTGTGTCCCCTCGTGCTAGCTTTCTCCATCCTAGGAAAAAGGCTATCACTGTCCACCCTATCTAAACCTCTAATCATCTTATATGCTTCAATAAGATCCCCTCTTAGCCGCCTCCTTTCTAACGAAAACAACCTCAAATCCTTCAACCTCTCTTCATAGGACCTGCCCTCCATACCAGGCAACATCCTGGTAAACCTCCTCTGTACCCTCTCCAATGCCTCCACATCTTTCTTATAATGTGGCGACCAGAACTGCACACAATACTCCAAATGCGGCCGCACTAGAGTTTTGTACAGCTGCAACATGATGCTGCGGCTCCTAAATTCAATCCCCAGCAGCGGCTCTCTCCCTGTCTGGCTCACCCTGAAACTTGTGTACAACAACAAGAGCAGTTACAGTCTGGGGGCACTCACAAAAACAAAGTTACATTGATCTGAAATATATGAAAACAGGCTGCATCTCGACTACTGGAGATTGTTTCTTATTCTTTCAAGTGTTACAAAGTTCATTAACTCATTCCCTACTGCAGGCCTGGACTCAGGGTCAGGGTTCAGGGTTGGGGCCTGTACTCGGGGTCAGGGTTCGGGGTTGGGGCCTGTACTTGGGGTCAGGGTTCGGGGTTTGGGGCCTGTACTCGGGGTCAGGGTTCAGGGTTTGGGGCCTGTACTCGGGGTCAGGGTTCAGGGCTGGGGCCTGTACTCGGGGTCAGGGTTCAGGGTTGGGGCCTGTACTCGGGGTCAGGGTTCAGGGTTGGGGCCTGTATTCGGGGTCAGGGTTCGGGTTGGGGCCTGTACTCGGGTCAGGGTTCAGGGTTGGGGCCTGTACTCGGGGTCAGGGTTCAGGGTTTGGCGCCTGTACTCGGGGTCAGGGTTCAGGGTTGGGGCCTGTACTCGGGGCAGGTTCAGGGTTGGGGCCTGTACTCGGGGTCAGGGTTCAGGGTTGGGGCCTGTACTCGGGGTCAGGGTTCAGGGTTTGGGCCTGTACTCGGGGTCAGGGTTCAGGGCTGGGGCCTGTACTCGGGGTCAGGGTTCAGTGTTGGGGCCTGTACTCGGGGTCAGGGTTCAGAGTTGGGGCCTGTACTCAGGGTCAGGGTTCAGTGTTGGGGCCTGTACTCGGGGTCAGGGTTCAGGGTTGGGGCCTGTACTCAAGGTCAGATTCTTCTCTCACATACACACACACTCTGTCACACACACACAGACACACTCTGTCTCACACACACACACACACACACACACACACTCTGTCTCACACACACACACACACACTCACTATCTCGCACACCACACTCTGTCAACCACACACTCTGTCACACACACACACTCTCTCTCACCACACACACACACACTCTCTCTCTCACACACACACAGACACACACTCTTCATACACACATTCTCTCTCTCTCTCTCTTTCTCTCTCTCTCTCACACACACACACACACACACACACACACACACACACACACACACACACACACACACACACACACACTCCCCCACCCTGTCCTCTGGGTCAGGGTTCAGAGTCTGTCCTCGGGGTCAGAGTTCAGGTCCTGTTTTCAGGCTCAGGGTTTGGGATCTATCCTCAGTGTCAGATCCAGGGCCTGTGCTCAGAATCCAGGTTCAGGTTTGGGACCCATACTTGAGGTCAGGGTTCAGGTTTGGGCCCTGTACCTGGGGTCAGGGTTCAGGGTTATGACCCGTACTGGGGTCATGTTTCAGGGTTGGGGCCTGTACTTGGGGTCAGGGTTCAGGATGAGGCCTGTACTTGGGGTCAGGGTTCAGGATGAGGCCTGTACTCGGGGTCAGGGTTCAGTGTTCAGGCCCTGTACTCGGGGTCAGGGTTCAGTGTTCAGGCCCTGTACTTGGGGTCAGGGTTCAGGATTGAAGCCTGTATTCGGGGTCAGGGTTCAGGATTGAGGCCTGTATTCGGGGTCAGGGTTCAGGATTGAGGCCTGTATTCGGGGTCAGGGTTCAGGATTGAGGCCTGTATTCGGGGTCAGGGTTCAGGATTGAGGCCTGTATTCGGGGTCAGGGTTCAGGATTGAGGCCTGTATTCGGGGTCAGGGTTCAGGATTGAGGCCTGTATTCGGGGTCAGGGTTCAGGATTGAGGCCTGTATTCGGGGTCAGGGTTCAGGATTGAGGCCTGTATTCGGGGTCAGGGTTCAGGATTGAGGCCTGTATTCGGGGTCAGGGTTCAGGATTGAGGCCTGTATTCGGGGTCAGGGTTCAGGATTGAGGCCTGTATTCGGGGTCAGGGTTCAGGATTGAGGCCTGTATTCGGGGTCAGGGTTCAGGATTGAGGCCTGTATTCGGGGTCAGGGTTCAGGATTGAGGCCTGTATTCGGGGTCAGGGTTCAGGATTGAGGCCTGTATTCGGGGTCAGGGTTCAGGATTGAGGCCTGTATTCGGGGTCAGGGTTCAGGATTGAGGCCTGTATTCGGGGTCAGGGTTCAGGATTGAGGCCTGTATTCGGGGTCAGGGTTCAGGATTGAGGCCTGTATTCGGGGTCAGGGTTCAGGATTGAGGCCTGTATTCGGGGTCAGGGTTCAGGGTTAGGGCCTGTATTCGGGGTCAGGGTTCAGGATTGAGGCCTGTATTCGGGGTCAGGGTTCAGGATTGAGGCCTGTATTCGGGGTCAGGGTTCAGGATTGAGGCCTGTATTCGGGGTCAGGGTTCAGGATTGAGGCCTGTATTCGGGGTGAGGGTTCAGGATTGAGGCCTGTATTCAGGGTCAGGGTTCAGGATTGAGGCCTGTATTCGGGGTCAGGGTTCAGGATTGAGGCCTGTATTCGGGGTCAGGGTTCAGGATTGAGGCCTGTATTCGGGGTGAGGGTTCAGAGTTAGGGCCTGTATTCGGGGTCAGGGTTCAGGATTGAGGCCTGTATTCAGGGTCAAGGTTCAGGATTGAGGCCTGTATTCAGGGTCAAGGTTCAGGATTGAGGCCTGTATTCAGGGTGAGGGTTCAGGATTGAGGCCTGTATTCGGGGTCAGGGTTCAGGATTGAGGCCTGTATTCGGGGTGAGGGTTCAGAGTTAGGGCCTGTATTCGGGGTCAGGCTTCAGGATTGAGGCCTATATTCCGATTCAGGGTTAGGGCCTGTACTCGGGGTCAGGGTTCAGGACTGAGGCCTGTACTCACACAAGCATTCAAACATGCACACTCTCTCACACATGTACACTCTTTCTCACACACTCTCTCTCTCTCACACACTCTAGCATACTTACTCTCTCACACACACATTCTCTCACATACAAGCACTCTGTCTCTCACACATACTCTCTCTATCACACATGCACTCTCCCAAACACACACTCCCCTCAGACCCTCACACCTCACACCCTCACACCTCAGACCCTCACACCTCAGACCTCAGACCCTCAGACCCTCACACCTCAGACCCTCACACCTCAGACCCTCAGACCCTCACACTCGGAGCCTGTACCCGGGGTCAGGTTTCAGGGTTTGGTGCCTGTACTCATACATCCACTGTCACACACGCACACTCTCTCTCACACATACACTCTTTCTCACATACACTCTCTCTTTTACACATGCACTCCCTCATATACACACACACTGTCTCACACATACACACACACACACTCCTCTCTCACTCATGTACTGTAACATACGCACTCTCTCTCACACACGGATTCTCTCTCAGACACACAGTTTCTCACACATGCACTCTCCTAAACAGACATTCCATCTCTCACACACACACAGGGTTGGCGCCTGGACTCGGGGTCAGTGTTCAGGGTTGGCGCCTGGACTCGGGGTCAGGGTTCAGGGTTGGCGCCTGGACTCACATATGCACTCTCACACGTGTACACTCTGTCTCTCACACACGCACTCTAGCACACTCACTCTCTCACACATGCATTCTTTCACACATAAGCTCTCTCTCACACACACACACATTCTCTCACACCCACACACATTCTCTAACACACAAGCACTCTGTCTCTCACACATGCACTCTCCCAAACACACATTCCCCTCACACACATACACACACACACACACACACACACACACACACACATTCTCTCTCTCAGACATGCACTCTCTCACACACACTCTCTCCCACTCTTTCCTCTGGGTCAGGGTTCAGGGTTCAGAATGTCTCCTCGGGGTTAGAGTTCAGAGCTTGTTTTCAGGGTCAGGGTTTGGGACCTATCCTCAGTGTCAGGATCCAGGGCCAGTGCTCAGATCCAGGTTCAGGTTGGGGCCTGTACTCAGGGTCAGGGTTCAGAGTTGGGGTCTGCACTCGGGGTCAGGGTTCGGGGTCTGGGGCCTGGACCCGGGGTCAGGGTTCGGGGTCTGGGGCCTGGACCCGGGGTCAGGGTTCGTCTGGGGCCTGGACCCGGGGTCAGGGTTCGGGGTCTGGGGCCTGGACCCGGGGTCAGGGTTCGGGGTCTGGGGCCTGGACCCGGGGTCAGGGTTCGGGGTCTGGGGCCTGGACCCGGGGTCAGGGTTCGGGGTCTGGGGCCTGGACCCGGGGTCAGGGTTCGGGGTCTGGGGCCTGGACCCGGCGTCAGGGTTCGGGGTCTGGGGCCTGTACTCAGGGTCAGAGTTCAGAGTTGGCGTCTGCACTCGGGGTCAGGGTTCGGGGTCTGGGGCCTGGACCCGGGGTCAGGGTTCGGGGTCTGGGGCCTGGACCCGGGGTCAGGGTTCGGGGTCTGGGGCCTGGACCCGGGGTCAGGGTTCGGGGTCTGGGGCCTGGACCCGGGGTCAGGGTTCGGGGTCTGGGGCCTGGACCCGGGGTCAGGGTTCGGGTCTGGGGCCTGGACCCGGGGTCAGGGTTCGGGGTCTGGGGCCTGGACCCGGGGTCAGGGTTCGGGGTCTGGGGCCTGGACCCGGGGTCAGGGTTCGGGGTCTGGGGCCTGGACCCGGGGTCAGGGTTCGGGGTCTGGGGCCTGGACCCGGGGTCAGGGTTCGGGGTCTGGGGCCTGGACCCGGGGTCAGGGTTCGGGGTCTGGGGCCTGGACCCGGGGTCAGGGTTCGGGGTCTGGGGCCTGGACTCGGGGTCAGGGTTCGGGGTCTGGGGCCTGGACCCGGGGTCAGGGTTCGGGGGCTGGGGCCTGGACCCGGGGTCAGGGTTCGGGGTCTGGGGCCTGGACCCGGGGTCAGGGTTCGGGGTCTGGGGCCTGGACCCGGGGTCAGGGTTCGGGGTCTGGGGCCTGGACCCGGGGTCAGGGTTCGGGGTCTGGGGCCTGGACCCGGGGTCAGGGTTCGGGGTCTGGGGCCTGGACCCGGGGTCAGGGTTCGGGGTCTGGGGCCTGGACCCGGGGTCAGGGTTCGGGGTCTGGGGCCTGGACCCGGGGTCAGGGTTCGGGGTCTGGGGCCTGGACCCGGGGTCAGGGTTCGGGGTCTGGGGCCTGGACCCGGGGTCAGGGTTCGGGGTCTGGGGCCTGGACCCGGGGTCAGGGTTCGGGGTCTGGGGCCTGGACCCGGGGTCAGGGTTCGGGGTCTGGGGCCTGGACCCGGGGTCAGGGTTCGGGGTCTGGGGCCTGGACTCAGGGTCAGAGTTCAGAGTTGGCGTCTGGACTCGGGGTCAGGGTTCGGGGTCTGGGGCCTGGACCCGGGGTCAGGGTTCGGGGTCTGGGGCCTGGACCCGGGGTCAGGGTTCGGGGTCTGGGGCCTGGACCCGGGGTCAGGGTTCGGGGTCTGGGGCCTGGACTCAGGGTCAGGGTTCAGGGTTGGGGTCTGGACTCGGGGTCAGGGTTCGGGGTCTGGGGCCTGGACCCGGGGTCAGGGTTCGGGGTCTGGGGCCTGGACCCGGGGTCAGGGTTCGGGGTCTGGGGCCTGGACCCGGGGTCAGGGTTCGGGGTCTGGGGCCTGGACCCGGGGTCAGGGTTCGGGGTCTGGGGCCTGGACCCGGGGTCAGGGTTCGGGGTCTGGGGCCTGGACCCGGGGTCAGGGTTCGGGGTCTGGGGCCTGGACCCGGGGTCAGGGTTCGGGGTCTGGGGCCTGGACCCGGGGTCAGGGTTCGGGGTCTGGGGCCTGGACCCGGGGTCAGGGTTCGGGGTCTGGGGCCTGGACCCGGGGTCAGGGTTCGGGGTCTGGGGCCTGGACCCGGGGTCAGGGTTCGGGGTCTGGGGCCTGGACCGGGTCAGGTTCGGGGTCTGGGGCTGACCCGGTCAGGTTCGGGGTCGGGGCCTGGACCCGGGCAGGGTCGGGTCTGGGGCTGGACCCGGGTCAGGGTTCGGGGTCTGGGGCCTGACCCGGGTCAGGGTTCGGGGTCTGGGGCCTGGACCCGGCGTCAGGGTTCGGGGTCTGGGGCCTGTACCAGGGTCAGAGTTCAGAGATGGGGTCTGGACTCGGGGTCAGGGTTCGGGTCTGGGGCTGTACTCAGGGTCAGAGTTCAGAGTTGGCGTCTGTACTCGGGGTCAGGGTTCGGGGTCTGGGGCCTGGACCCGGGGTCAGGGTTCGGGGTCTCGGGCCTGGACCCGGGGTCAGGGTCAGGGTTCGGGGTCTGGAGCCTGGACCCGGGGTCAGGGTTCGGGGTCTGGGGCCTGGACCCGGGGTCAGGGTTCGGGGTCTGGGGCCTGGACCCGGGGTCAGGGTTCGGGGTCTGGGGCCTGGACCGGGGTCAGGGTTCGGGGTCTGGGGCCTGGACCCGGGGTCAGGGTTCGGGGTCTGGGGCCTGGACCCGGGGTCAGGGTTCGGGGTCTGGGGCCTGGACCCGGGGTCAGGGTTCGGGGTCTGGGGCCTGACCCGGGGTCAGGGTTCGGGGCTGGCCTGGACCCGGGGTCAGGGTTCGGGGTCTGGGCCTGGACCCAGGGTCGGGGTCTGGGGCCTGGACCCGGGGTCAGGGTTCGGGGTCTGGGGCCTGGACCCGGGTCAGGGTTCGGGGTCTGGGGCTGACCCGGGTCAGGGTTCGGGGTCTGGGGCCTGGACCCGGGGTCAGGGTTCGGGGTCTGGGGGGTACCGGGGTCGGTTCGGGGTCTGGGGCCTGGACCCGGGGTCAGGGTTCAGTCTGGGCCTGGACCCGGGGTCAGGGTTCGGGGTCTGGGGCCTGGACCCGGGGTCAGGGTTCGGGGTCTGGGGCCTGGACCCGGGGTCAGGGTTCGGGGTCTGGGGCCTGGACCCGGGGTCAGGGTTCGGGGTCTGGGGCCTGGACCCGGGGTCAGGGTTCGGGGTCTGGGGCCTGGACCCGGGGTCAGGGTTCGGGGTCTGGGGCCTGGACCCGGGGTCAGGGTTCGGGGTCTGGGGCCTGGACCCGGGGTCAGGGTTCGGGGTCTGGGGCCTGGACCCGGGGTCAGGGTTCGGGGTCTGGGGCCTGGACCCGGGGTCAGGGTTCGGGGTCTGGGGCCTGGACCCGGTCAGGGTTCGGGTCTGGGGCCTGGACCCGGTCAGGGTCGGGGTCGGGGCCTGGACCGGGTCAGGGTTCGGGGTCGGGCTGGACCCGGGTCAGGGTTCGGGGTCTGGGGCCTGGACCCGGGGTCAGGGTTCGGGGTCTGGGGCCTGGACCCGGGGTCAGGGTTCGGGGTCTGGGGCCTGGACCCGGGTCAGGGTTCGGGGTCTGGGGCCTGACCGGGTCAGGGTTCGGGGTCTGGGGCCTGGACCCGGGGTCAGGGTTCGGGTCTGGGGCCTGGACCCGGGGTCAGGGTTCGGGGTCTGGGGCCTGGACCCGGGGTCAGGTTCGGGGTCTGGGGCCTGGACCCGGGGTCAGGGTTGGGGTCTGGGGCCTGGACCCGGGGTCGTCAGGGTTCGGGGTCTGGGGCCTGACCCGGGGTCAGGGTTCGGGGTCTGGGGCCTGGACCCGGGTCAGGGTTCGGGGTCTGGGGCCTGGACCCGGGGTCAGGGTTCGGGGTCTGGGGCCTGGACCCGGGGTCAGGGTTCGGGGTCTGGGGCCTGGACCCGGGGTCAGGGTTCGGGGTCTGGGGCCTGGACCCGGGGTCAGGGTTCGGGGTCTGGGGCCTGGACCCGGGGTCAGGGTTCGGGGTCTGGGGCCTGGACCCGGGGTCAGGGTTCGGGGTCTGGGGCCTGGACCCGGGGTCAGGGTTCGGGGTCTGGGGCCTGGACCCGGGGTCAGGGTTCGGGGTCTGGGGCCTGGACCCGGGGTCAGGGTTCGGGGTCTG
Source organism: Sphyrna mokarran (assembly GCA_024679065.1). Taxonomy (NCBI): domain Eukaryota; kingdom Metazoa; phylum Chordata; class Chondrichthyes; order Carcharhiniformes; family Carcharhinidae; genus Sphyrna; species Sphyrna mokarran. Next base: position 23,154 of record JAGIQG010000443.1, read on the forward strand.
GGGCCTGGACCCGGGGTCAGGGTTCGGGGTCTGGGGCCTGGACCCGGGGTCAGGGTTCGGGGTCTGGGGCCTGGACCCGGGGTCAGGGTTCGGGGTCTGGGGCCTGGACCCGGGGTCAGGGTTCGGGGTCTGGGGCCTGGACCCGGGGTCAGGGTTCGGGGTCTGGGGCCTGGACCCGGGGTCAGGGTTCGGGGTCTGGGGCCTGACCCGGGGTCAGGGTTCAGGGTCTGGGGCCTGGACCCGGCGTCAGGGTTCGGGGTCTGGGGCCTGTACTCAGGGTCAGAGTTCAGAGATGGCGTCTGCACTCGGGGTCAGGGTTCGGGGTCTGGGGCTGTACTCAGGGTCAGAGTTCAGGTTGGCTCTGTACTCGGGGTCAGGGTTCGGGGTCTGGGGCCTGGACCCGGGGTCAGGGTTCGGGGTCTTGGGCCTGGACCGGTCAGGGTCGGGTCTGGGCCGGACGGGTCAGGGTTCGGGTCTGGGGCCTGGACCCGGGGTCAGGGTTCGGGGTCTGGGGCCTGGACCCGGGGTCAGGGTTCGGGGTCTGGGGCCTGGACCCGGGGTCAGGGTTCGGGGTCTGGGGCCTGGACCCGGGGTCAGGGTTCGGGGTCTGGGGCCTGGACCCGGGGTCAGGGTTCGGGGTCTGGGGCCTGGACCCGGGGTCAGGGTTCGGGGTCTGGGGCCTGGACCCGGGGTCAGGGTTCGGGGTCTGGGGCCTGGACCCGGGGTCAGGGTTCGGGGTCTGGGGCCTGGACCCGGGGTCAGGGTTCGGGGTCTGGGGCCTGGACCCGGGGTCAGGTTCGGGGTCTGGGGCCTGGACCCGGGGTCAGGGTTCGGGTCTGGGGCCTGGACCCGGGTCAGGGTTCGGGGTCTGGGGCCTGGACCCGGGTCAGGGTTCGGGTCTGGGCTGGACCGGGTCGGTTCGGGGTCTGGGGCCTGGACCCGGGGTCAGGTGGGGTCTGGGGCCTGGACCCGGGGTCAGGGTTCGGGGTCTGGGGCCTGGACCCGGGGTCAGGGTTCGGGGTCTGGGGCCTGGACCCGGGGTCAGGGTTCGGGGTCTGGGGCCTGGACCCGGGGTCAGGGTTCGGGGTCTGGGGCCTGGACCCGGGGTCAGGGTTCGGGGTCTGGGGCCTGGACCCGGGGTCAGGGTTCGGGGTCTGGGGCCTGGACCCGGGGTCAGGGTTCGGGGTCTGGGGCCTGGACCCGGGGTCAGGGTTCGGGGTCTGGGGCCTGGACCCGGGGTCAGGGTTCGGGGTCTGGGGCCTGGACCCGGGGTCAGGGTTCGGGGTCTGGGGCCTGGACCCGGGGTCAGGGTTCGGGGTCTGGGGCCTGGACCCGGGGTCAGGGTTCGGGGTCTGGGGCCTGGACCCGGGGTCAGGGTTCGGGGTCTGGGGCCTGGACCCGGGGTCAGGGTTCGGGGTCTGGGGCCTGGACCCGGGGTCAGGGTTCGGGGTCTGGGGCCTGGACCCGGTCAGGGTTGTCTGGGCCTGGACCCGGGTCAGGTTCGGGTCTGGGGCCTGGACCCGGGGTCAGGGTTGGGGTCTGGGGCCTGGACCCGGGGTCAGGGTTCGGGTCTGGGGCCTGGACCCGGGGTCAGGTTCGGGGTCTGGGGCCTGGACCCGGGGTCAGGGTTCGGGGTCTGGGGCCTGGACCCGGGGTCAGGGTTCGGGGTCTGGGGCCTGGACCCGGGGTCAGGGTTCGGGGTCTGGGGCCTGGACCCGGGGTCAGGGTTCGGGGTCTGGGGCCTGGACCCGGGGTCAGGGTTCGGGGTCTGGGGCCTGGACCCGGGGTCAGGGTTCGGGGTCTGGGGCCTGGACCCGGGGTCAGGGTTCGGGGTCTGGGGCCTGGACCCGGGGTCAGGGTTCGGGGTCTGGGGCCTGACCCGGGGTCAGGGTTCAGGGTCTGGGGCCTGGACCCGGCGTCAGGGTTCGGGGTCTGGGGCCTGTACTCAGGGTCAGAGTTCAGAGTTGGCGTCTGCACTCGGGGTCAGGGTTCGGGGTCTGGGGCCTGGACCCGGGGTCAGGGTTCGGGGTCTGGGGCCTGGACCCGGGGTCAGGGGTCAGGGTTCGGGTCTGGAGCCTGGACCCGGGGTCAGGGTTCGGGGTCTGGGGCCTGGACCCGGGGTCAGGGTTCGGGGTCTGGGGCCTGGACCCGGGGTCAGGGTTCGGGGTCTGGGGCCTGTACTCAGGGTCAGAGTTCAGAGATGGCGTCTGCACTCGGGGTCAGGGTTCGGGGTCTGGGGCCTGTACTCAGGGTCAGAGTTCAGAGTTGGCGTCTGGACTCGGGGTCAGGGTTCGGGGTCTGGGGCCTGGACCCGGGGTCAGGGTTCGGGGTCTGGGGCCTGGACCCGGGGTCAGGGTTCGGGGTCTGGGGCCTGGACCCGGGGTCAGGGTTCGGGGTCTGGGGCCTGGACCCGGGGTCAGGGTTCGGGGTCTGGGGCCTGGACCCGGGGTCAGGGTTCGGGGTCTGGGGCCTGGACCCGGGGTCAGGGTTCGGGGTCTGGGGCCTGGACCCGGGGTCAGGGTTCGGGGTCTGGGGCCTGGACCCGGGGTCAGGGTTCGGGGTCTGGGGCCTGGACCCGGGGTCAGGGTTCGGGGTCTGGGGCCTGGACCCGGGGTCAGGGTTCGGGGTCTGGGGCCTGGACCCGGGGTCAGGGTTCGGGGTCTGGGGCCTGGACCCGGGGTCAGGGTTCGGGGTCTGGGGCCTGGACCCGGGGTCAGGGTTCGGGGTCTGGGGCCTGGACCCGGGGTCAGGGTTCGGGGTCTGGGGCCTGGACCCGGGGTCAGGGTTCGGGTCTGGGGCCTGGACCCGGGGTCAGGGTTCGGGGTCTGGGGCCTGGACCCGGGGTCAGGGTTCGGGGTCTGGGGCCTGGCCCGGGTCAGGGTTCGGGGTCTGGGGCCTGACCCGGGTCAGGGTTCGGGTCTGGGGCCTGCCCGGGGTCAGGGTTCGGGTCTGGGGCCTGGACCCGGGGTCAGGGTTCGGGGTCTGGGGCCTGGACCCGGGGTCAGGGTTCGGGGTCTGGGGCCTGGACCCGGGGTCAGGGTTCGGGGTCTGGGGCCTGGACCCGGGGTCAGGGTTCGGGGTCTGGGGCCTGTACTCAGGGTCAGAGTTCAGAGTTGGCGTCTGCACTCGGGGTCAGGGTTCGGGGTCTGGGGCCTGGACCCGGGGTCAGGGTTCGGGGTCTCGGGCCTGGACCCGGGGTCAGGGGTCAGGGTTCGGGGTCTGGAGCCTGGACCCGGGGTCAGGGTTCGGGGTCTGGGGCCTGGACCCGGGGTCAGGGTTCGGGGTCTGGGGCCTGGACCCGGGGTCAGGGTTCGGGGTCTGGGGCCTGGACCCGGGGTCAGGGTTCGGGGTCTGGGGCCTGGACCCGGGGTCAGGGTTCGGGGTCTGGGGCCTGGACCCGGGGTCAGGGTTCGGGGTCTGGGGCCTGGACCCGGGGTCAGGGTTCGGGGTCTGGGGCCTGGACCCGGGGTCAGGGTTCGGGGTCTGGGGCCTGGACCCGGGGTCAGGGTTCGGGGTCTGGGGCCTGGACCCGGGGTCAGGGTTCGGGGTCTGGGCCTGGACCCGGGGTCAGGGTTCGGGTCTGGGGCCTGGACCCGGGGTCAGGGTTCGGGGTCTGGGGCCTGGACCCGGGGTCAGGGTTCGGGTCTGGCGACCGGGGGGTTCGGGTCTGGGGCCTGGACCGGGGTCAGGGTTCGGGGTCTGGGGCCTGGACCCGGGGTCAGGGTTCGGGGTCTGGGGCCTGGACCCGGGGTCAGGGTTCGGGGTCTGGGGCCTGACCCGGGGTCAGGGTTCAGGGTCTGGGGCCTGGACCCGGCGTCAGGGTTCGGGGTCTGGGGCCTGTACTCAGGGTCAGAGTTCAGAGATGGCGTCTGCACTCGGGGTCAGGGTTCGGGGTCTGGGGCCTGTACTCAGGGTCAGAGTTCAGAGTTGGCGTCTGTACTCGGGGTCAGGGTTCGGGGTCTGGGGCCTGGACCCGGGGTCAGGGTTCGGGGTCTCGGGCCTGGACCCGGGGTCAGGGGTCAGGGTTCGGGGTCTGGAGCCTGGACCCGGGGTCAGGGTTCGGGGTCTGGGGCCTGGACCCGGGGTCAGGGTTCGGGGTCTGGGGCCTGGACCCGGGGTCAGGGTTCGGGGTCTGGGGCCTGGACCCGGGGTCAGGGTTCGGGGTCTGGGGCCTGGACCCGGGGTCAGGGTTCGGGGTCTGGGGCCTGGACCCGGGGTCAGGGTTCGGGGTCTGGGGCCTGGACCCGGGGTCAGGGTTCGGGGTCTGGGGCCTGGACCCGGGGTCAGGGTTCGGGGTCTGGGGCCTGGACCCGGGGTCAGGGTTCGGGTCTGGGGCCTGGACCCGGGTCAGGGTTCGGGGTCTGGGGCCTGGACCCGGGGTCAGTCAGGGTTCGGGGTCTGGGGCCTGGACCCGGGGTCAGGGTTCGGGGTCTGGGGCCTGGACCCGGGGTCAGGGTTCGGGGTCTGGGGCCTGGACCCGGGGTCAGGGTTCGGGGTCTGGGGCCTGGACCCGGGGTCAGGGTTCGGGGTCTGGGGCCTGGACCCGGGGTCAGGGTTCGGGGTCTGGGGCCTGGACCCGGGGTCAGGGTTCGGGGTCTGGGGCCTGGACCCGGGGTCAGGGTTCGGGGTCTGGGGCCTGGACCCGGGGTCAGGGTTCGGGGTCTGGGGCCTGGACCCGGGGTCAGGGTTCGGGGTCTGGGGCCTGGACCCGGGGTCAGGGTTCGGGGTCTGGGGCCTGGACCCGGGGTCAGGGTTCGGGTCTGGGGCCTGGACCCGGGGTCAGGGTTCGGGTCTGGGGCCTGGACCCGGGGTCAGGGTTCGGGGTCTGGGGCCTGGACCCGGGGTCAGGGTTCGGGGTCTGGGGCCTGGACCCGGGGTCAGGGTTCGGGGTCTGGGGCCTGGACCCGGGGTCAGGGTTCGGGGTCTGGGGCCTGGACCCGGGGTCAGGGTTCGGGGTCTGGGGCCTGGACCCGGGGTCAGGGTTCGGGGTCTGGGGCCTGGACCCGGGGTCAGGGTTCGGGGTCTGGGGCCTGGACCCGGGGTCAGGGTTCGGGGTCTGGGGCCTGGACCCGGGGTCAGGGTTCGGGGTCTGGGGCCTGGACCCGGGGTCAGGGTTCGGGGTCTGGGGCCTGGACCCGGTCAGGGTTCGGGGTCTGGGGCCTGGACCCGGGGTCAGGGTTCGGGGTCTGGGGCCTGGACCGGGGTCAGGGTTCGGGTCTGGGGCCTGGACCCGGGGTCAGGTTCGGGTCTGGGCTGACCGGTCAGTGGGTCTGGCCTGGACCCGGGTCAGGGTTCGGGGTCTGGGGCCTGGACCCGGGTCAGGGTCGGGGCTGGGGCCTGGACCCGGGGTCAGGGTTCGGGGTCTGGGGCCTGGACCCGGGGTCAGGGTTCGGGGTCTGGGGCCTGGACCCGGGGTCAGGGTTCGGGGTCTGGGGCCTGGACCCGGGGTCAGGGTTCGGGGTCTGGGGCCTGGACCCGGGGTCAGGGTTCGGGGTCTGGGGCCTGGACCCGGGGTCAGGGTTCGGGGTCTGGGGCCTGGACCCGGGGTCAGGGTTCGGGGTCTGGGGCCTGGACCCGGGGTCAGGGTTCGGGGTCTGGGGCCTGGACCCGGGGTCAGGGTTCGGGGTCTGGGGCCTGGACCCGGGGTCAGGGTTCGGGGTCTGGGGCCTGGACCCGGGGTCAGGGTTCGGGGTCTGGGGCCTGGACCCGGGGTCAGGGTTCGGGGTCTGGGGCCTGGACCCGGGGTCAGGGTTCGGGGTCTGGGGCCTGGACCCGGGGTCAGGGTTCGGGGTCTGGGGCCTGGACCCGGGGTCAGGGTTCGGGGTCTGGGGCCTGACCCGGGGTCAGGGTTCAGGGTCTGGGGCCTGGACCCGGCGTCAGGGTTCGGGGTCTGGGGCCTGTACTCAGGGTCAGAGTTCAGAGATGGCGTCTGCACTCGGGGTCAGGGTTCGGGGTCTGGGGCCTGTACTCAGGGTCAGAGTTCAGAGTTGGCGTCTGTACTCGGGGTCAGGGTTCGGGGTCTGGGGCCTGGACCCGGGGTCAGGGTTCGGGGTCTGGGGCCTGGACCCGGGGTCAGGGTTCGGGGTCTGGGGCCTGGACCCGGGGTCAGGGTTCGGGGTCTGGGGCCTGGACCCGGGGTCAGGGTTCGGGGTCTGGGGCCTGGACCCGGGGTCAGGGTTCGGGGTCTGGGGCCTGGACCCGGGGTCAGGGTTCGGGGTCTGGGGCCTGGACCCGGGGTCAGGGTTCGGGGTCTGGGGCCTGGACCCGGGGTCAGGGTTCGGGGTCTGGGGCCTGGACCCGGGGTCAGGGTTCGGGGTCTGGGGCCTGGACCCGGGGTCAGGGTTCGGGGTCTGGGGCCTGGACCCGGGGTCAGGGTTCGGGGTCTGGGGCCTGGACCCGGGGTCAGGGTTCGGGGTCTGGGGCCTGGACCCGGGGTCAGGGTTCGGGGTCTGGGGCCTGGACCCGGGGTCAGGGTTCGGGGTCTGGGGCCTGGACCCGGGGTCAGGGTTCGGGGTCTGGGGCCTGGACCCGGGGTCAGGGTTCGGGGTCTGGGGCCTGGACCCGGGGTCAGGGTTCGGGTCTGGGCCTGGACCGGGGTCAGGGTTCGGGTCTGGGGCTGGACCCGGGTCAGGGTTCGGGGTCTGGGGCCTGGACCCGGGGTCAGGGTTCGGGTCGGGCCTGGACCCGGGGTCAGGGTTCGGGTCTGGGGCCTGACCCGGGGTCAGGGTTCGGGGTCTGGGCCTGACCCGGGGTCAGGGTTCGGGGTCTGGGGCCTGGACCCGGGGTCAGGGTTCGGGGTCTGGGGCCTGGACCCGGGGTCAGGGTTCGGGGTCTGGGGCCTGGACCCGGGGTCAGGGTTCGGGGTCTGGGGCCTGGACCCGGGGTCAGGGTTCGGGGTCTGGGGCCTGGACCCGGGGTCAGGGTTCGGGGTCTGGGGCCTGGACCCGGGGTCAGGGTTCGGGGTCTGGGGCCTGGACCCGGGGTCAGGGTTCGGGGTCTGGGGCCTGGACCCGGGGTCAGGGTTCGGGGTCTGGGGCCTGGACCCGGGGTCAGGGTTCGGGGTCTGGGGCCTGGACCCGGGGTCAGGGTTCGGGGTCTGGGGCCTGGACCCGGGGTCAGGGTTCGGGGTCTGGGGCCTGGACCCG
>JAGIQG010000444.1:0-30230 GCA_024679065.1 Sphyrna mokarran
TGTGCCTTCAGCCCTCAGTGCCCTGTGCCTTCAGCCCTCAGTGTTTTGTACCTTCAGCCCTCAGCGCCCTGTGCCTTCAGCCCTCAGTGCACTGTGCCTTCTGCCCTCAGTACCCTGTACCTTCAGTACTCAGTGCCCTGTACCTTCAGCCCTCAGTGTGTTGTACCTTCAGTCCTCAGTGCCCTGTGCCTTCAGCCCTCAGTGCCCTGTACCTTCAGCCCTCAGTGCCCTGTGCCTTCAGCCCTCAGTGCCCTGTGCCTTCAGCCCTCAGTGCCCTGTACCTTCAGCCCTCAGTGTGTTGTACCTTCAGCCCTCAGTGCCTTGTAACTTCAGCCCTCAGTGTGTTGTACCTTCAGCCCTCAGTGCCCTGTGCCTTCAGACCTCAGTGTGTTGTACCTTCAGCCCTCAGTGCCCTGTACCTTCAGCCCTCAGTGTGTTGTACCTTCAGCCCTCAGTGCCCTGTGACTTCAGCCCTCAGTGCCCTGTACCTTCAGCCCTCAGTGCCCTGTACCTTCAGACCTCAGTGTGTTGTACCTTCAGACCTCAGTGCCCTGTACCTTCAGACCTCAGTGTGTTGTACCTTCAGCCCTCAGTGCCCTGTGCCTTCAGACCTCAGTGTGTTGTACCTTCAGTCCTGAGTGCCCTTTGATTTCAGCCCTCAGTGCCCTGTACCTTCAGTCCTCAGCGCCCTGTGACTTCAGCCCTCAGTGCCCTGTGCCTTCAGCCCTCAGTGCCCTGTGCCTTCAGCCCTCAGTGCCCTGTGTCTTCAGCCCTCAGTGTGTTGTACTTTCAGTCCTCAGCATCCTGTGCCTTCAGCTCTCAGTGCCCTCTGCCTTCAGCCTTCAGTGTTTTGTACCTTCAGCCTTCAGCGCCCTGTGCCTTCAGCCCTCAGTGCACTGTGCCTTCAGAGCTCAGTGTGTTGTACCTTCAGTCCTCAGTGCCCTGTGACTTCAGTCCTCAGTGCCCAGTGAATTCAGCCGTCAGTGTGTTGTGCCTTCAGCCCTCAGTGCCCTGTGTCTTCAGCCCTCAGTGCCCTGTGCCTTCAGCCCTCAGTGTGTTGTACTTTCAGTCCTCAGCATCCTGTGCCTTCAGCTCTCAGTGCCCTCTGCCTTCAGCCTTCAGTGTTTTGTACCTTCAGCCTTCAGCGCCCTGTGCCTTCAGCCCTCAGTGCACTGTGCCTTCTGCCCTCAGTATGTTGCACCTTCAGTCCTCAGCACCCTGTGCCTTCAGTCCTCAGTGCCCTGTGCCTTCAGCCCTCAGTGCCCTGTCCCTTCAGCCCTCAGTGCCCTGTCCCTTCAGCCCTCAGTGCCCTGTACCTTCAGCCCTCAGTGTGTTGTACCTTCAGCCCTAAGTGTGTTGTACCTTCAGCCCTCAGTGCCCTGTGCCTTCAGCCCTCAGTGCCCTGTGCCTTCAGCCCTCAGTGCCCTGTGCCTTCAGCCCTCAGTGCCCTGTGCCTTCAGCCCTCTGTGTGTTGTACCTTCAGCCCTCAGTGCCCTGTGACTTCAGCCCTCAGTGCCCTGTGCCTTCAGCCCTCAGTGTGTTGTACTTTCAGCCCTCAGTGCCCTGTGCCTTCAGCCCTCAGTGCCCTGTGCCTTCAGCCCTCAGTGCCCTGTACCTTCAGCCCTCAGTGTGTTGTACCTTCAGCCCTCAGTGCCCTGTGCCTTCAGCCCTCAGTGCCCTGTACCTTCAGACCTCAGTGCCCTGTCCCTTCACCCTCAGTGCCCTGTACCTTCAGCCCTCAGTGTGTTGTACCGTCAGCCCTCAGTGCCCTGTGTCTTCAGCCCTCAGTGCCCTGTGACTTCAGACCTCAGTGTGTTGTACCTTCAGCACTGAGAGCCCTGTGCCTTCAGCCCTCAAGTGTGTTGTACCTTCAGCCCTCAGTGCCCTGTGCCTTCAGACCTCAGTGCCCTGTGACTTCAGCCCTCAGTGTGTTGTACCTTCAGTCCTCAGTGCCCTGTGACTTCAGACCTCAGTGTGTTGTACCTTCAGCCCTCAGAGCCCTGTGCCTTTAGCCCTCAACTGTGTTGTACCTTCAGCTCTCAGTGCCCTGTGCCTTCAGACCTCAGTGCCCTGTGCCTTCAGCCCTCAGTGTGTTGTACCTTCAGTCCTCAGTGCCCTGTGCCTTCAGCCCTCAGTGCCCTGTACCTTCAGCCCTCAGTGTGTTGTACCTTCAGCCCTCAGTGCCCTGTACCTTCAGCCCTCAGTGTGTTGTACCTTCAGCCCTCAGTGCCCTGTGCCTTCAGCCCTCAGTGCCCTGTGCCTTCAGCCCTCAGTGCCCTGTGATTTCAACCCTCAGTGTGTTGTACCTTCAGCCCTCAGTGCCCTGTGACTTCAGTCCTCAGTACCCTGTGACTTCAGCCCTCAGTGCCCTGAGCCTTCAGCCCACAGTGCCCTGTGCCTTCAGCCCTCAGTGCGCTGTGCCTTCAGCCCTAAGTGCCCTGTGCCTTCAGCCCTCAGTGTGTTCTACCTTCAGCCCTCTGTGTGTTGTACGTTCAGCCCTCAGTGCCCTGTGCCTTCAGACCTCAGTGTGTTTTACCTTCAGTCCACAGTGCCCTGTGCCTTCAGCCCTCAGTGCCCTGTGCCTTCAGCCCTCAGTGTGCTGTACCTTCAGCCCTCAGTGCCCTGTGCCTTCAGCCCTCAGTGCCCTGTGCCTTTCGCCCTCAGTGCCCTGTGCCTTTAGCCCTCAGTGCCCTGTGCCTTTAGCCCTCAGTGCCCTGTGCCTTTAGCCCCCAGTGCCCTGTGCCTTCAGCCCTCAGTGTGCTGTACCTTCAGCCCTCAGTGCCCTGTGCCTTCAGCACTCAGTGCCCTGTGCCTTCAGAGCTCAGTGTGTTGTACCTTCAGTCTTCAGTGCCCTGTGGCTTCAGTCCTCAGTGCCCAGTGAATTCAGCCGTCAGTGTGTTGTGCCTTCAGTCCTCAGCATCCTGTGCCTTCAGCCCTCAGTGCCCTGTGTCTTCAGCCCTCAGTGCCCTGTGCCTTCAGCCCTCAGTGCCCTGTGCCTTCAGCCCTCAGTGTTTTGTACCTTCAGCCTTCAGCGCCCTGTACCTTCAGACCTCAGTGCACTGTGCCTTCTGCCCTCAGTATGTTGTACCTTCAGCCCTCAGTGCCCTGTGTCTTCAGCCCTCAGTCTGTTGTGCCTTCAGTCCTCAGTGCCCTGTGCCTTCAGCCCTCAGTGTTTTGTACCTTCAGCCTTCAGCGCCCTGTGCCTTCAGCCCTCAGTGCACTGTGCCTTCTGCCCTCAGTATGTTGTACCTTCAGTACTCAGTGCCCTGTGCCTTCAGCCCTCAGTGTGTTGTACCTTCAGGTCTCAGTGCCCTGTGCCTTCAGCCCTCAGTGCCCTGTCCCTTCAGCCCTCAGTGCCCTGTACCTTCAGCCCTCAGTGTGTTGTACCTTCAGCCCTCAGTGCCCTGTGACTTCAGCCCTCAGTGCCCTGTACCTTCAGCCCTCAGTGCCCTGTGCCTTCAGACCTCAGTGTGTTGTACCTTCAGCCCTCAGTGCCCTGTACCTTCAGACCTCAGTGTGTTGTACCTTCAGCCCTCAGTGCCCTGTGCCTTCAGACCTCAGTGTGTTGTACCTTCAGTCCTGAGTGCCCTTTGATTTCATCCCTCAGTGCCCTGTGCCTTCAGCCCTCAGTGCCCTGTGCCTTCAGCCCTCAGTGCCCTGTGCCTTCAGCCCTCAGTGTGTTCTACCTTCAGCCCTCTGTGTGTTGTACGTTCAGCCCTCAGTGCCCTGTGCCTTCAGAGCTCAGTGTGTTGTACCTTCAGTCCTCAGTGCCCTGTGACTTCAGTCCTCAGTGTGTTGTACCTTCAGCCCTCAGTGCCCTGTGCCTTTAGCCCTCAGTGCCCTGTGCCTTTAGCCCTCAGTGCCCTGTGCCTTTAGCCCTCAGTGGCCTGTGCCTTCAGCCCTCAGTGCCCTGTGCTTTCAGCCCTCAGTGCCCTGTGCCTTTAGCCCCCAGTGGCCTGTGCGTTCAGCCCTCAGTGTGCTGTACCTTCAGCCCTCAGTGCCCTGTGCCTTCAGCCCTCAGTGCCCTGTGCCTTCAGCCCTCAGTGCCCTATTCCTTCAGTCCTCAGTGCCCTATGCCTTCAGCCCTCAGTGCCCTATTCCTTCAGTCCTCAGTGCCCTGCAGCTTCAGCCCTCTGTGTGTTGTACCTTCAGTCCTCAGTGCCCTGTGCCTTCAGCCCTCAGTGCCCTGTGCCTTCAGCCCTCAGTGCCCTGTGATTTCAGCCCTCAGTGCGTTGTACCTTCAGCCCTCAGTGTGTTGTACCTTCAGCCCTCAGTGTGTTGTACCTTCAGCCCTCAGTGCCCTGTGCCTTCAGCCCTCAGTGCCCTGTGATTTCAGCCCTCAGTGCGTTGTACCTTCAGCCCTCAGTGTGTTGTACCTTCAGCCCTCAGTGTGTTGTACCTTCAGTCCTCAGTGCCCTGTGACTTCAGTCCTCAGTGCCCTGTGCCTTCAGCCCTCAGTGCGCTGTGCCTTCAGCCCTCTGTGTGTTGTACGTTCAGCCCTCAGCAACCTGTGCCTTCAGACCTCAGTGCCCTGTGACTTCAGTCCTCAGTGCCCAGTACCTTCAGTCCTCAGCACCCTGTGCCTTCAGCCCTCAGCAACCTGTGCCTTCAGCCCTCAGTGTGTTGTACCTTCAGTCCTCAGTGCCCTGTGCCTTCAGCCCTCAGTGCCCAGTGAATTCAGCCTTCAGTGTTTTGTACCTTCACTCCTCAGCGCCCTGTGCCATCAGCCCTCAGCGCCCTGTGCATTCAGCCCTCAGTGTATTTTACCTTCAGTCCACAGTGCCCTGTGCCTTCAGCCCTCAGTGCCCTGTGCCTTCAGCCCTCAGCAATCTGTGCCTTCAGCCCTCAGTGTGTTGTACCTTCAGTCCTCAGTGCCCTGTGTCTTCAACCCTCAGCGCCCTGTGCATTCAGCCCTCAGTGTGTTTTACCTTCAGTCCACAGTGCCCTGTGCCTTCAGCCCTCAGTGCCCTGTGCCTTCAGCCTGCAGTGCCATGTGCCGTCAGCCCTCAGCACCCTATGCCTTCAGCCCTCAGTATGTTGTGCCTTTAGTCCTCAGCACCCTGTGTGTTCAGCCCTCAGTGCCCTGTGTCTTCAGCCCTCAGTGTGTTGTGATTTCAGTCCTCTGCACCCTGAGCCTTCAGCCCTCAGTGCCCTCTGCCTTCAGTCCTCAGTGTGTTGTACCTTTAGTCCTCAGCACCCTGTGCCTTCAGCCCTCAGTGCCCTGTGTCTTCAGCCCTCAGTGTGTTGTGCCTTCAGTCCTCAGTGCCCTGTGCCTTCAGACCTCAGTGTTTTGTACCTTCAGCCTTCAGCGCCCTGTGCCTTCAGCCCTCAGTGCACTGTGCCTTCTGCCCTCAGTATGTTGTACCTTCAGTACTCAGCACCCTGTGCCTTCAGTCCTCAGTGTGTTGTACCTTCAGTCCTCAGCACCCTGTGCCTTCAGTCCTCAGTGCTCTGTGCCTTCAGCCCTCAGTGCCCTTGCTTTCAGCCCTCAGCACCCTGTGCCTTCAGCCCTCAGCACCTTGTGCCTTCAGCCCTCAATATGTTGTGCCTTTAGTCCTCAGCACCCTGTGCCTTCAGCCCTCAGTGCCCTGTGCCTTCAGCCCTCAGTGTGTTGTACCTTCAGCCCTCAGTGCCCTGTGACTTCAGTCCTCAGTGCCCTGTGACTTCAGTCCTCAGCATCCTGTGCCTTCAGCCCTCAGTGCCCTGTGCCTTGTGCCCTCAGTGTGTTGTACCTTCAGTCCAGTGTGCCCTGTGCCTTCAGCCCTCAGTGCCCTGTGCCTTCAGCCCTCAGTGTTTTGTACCTTCAGCCTTCAGCGCCCTGTGCCTTCAGCCCTCAGTGCACTGTGCCTTCTGCCCTCAGTATGTTGTACCTTCAGTACTCAGTGCCCTGTACCTTCAGCACTCAGTGTGTTGTACCTTCAGTCCTCAGCGCCCTGTGCCTTCAGTCCTCAGCGCCCTGTGCCTTCAGTCCTCAGCGCCCTGTGCCTTCAGTCCTCAGCACCCTGTGCCTTCAGTCCTCAGCACTCTGTGCCTTCAGTCCTCAGCACTCTGTGCCTTCAGTCCTCAGCACACTTTGCCTTCAGTCCTCAGCACCCTGTGCCTTCAGTCCTCAGCACCCTGTGCCTTCAGTCCTCAGCACCCTGTGCCTTCAGTCCTCAGCGCCCTTTGCCTTCAGTCCTCAGCACACTTTGCCTTCAGTCCTCAGCACACTTTGCCTTCAGTCCTCAGCACCCTGTGCCTTCAGTCGTCAGCACTCTGTGCCTTCAGTCCTCAGCACCCTGCGCCTTCAGTCCTCAGCACTCTGTGCCTTCAGTCCTCAGCACTCTGTGCCTTCAGTCCTCAGCACTCTGTGCCTTCAGTCCTCAGCGCCCTGTGCCTTCAGTCCTCAGCGCCCTGTGCCTTCAGTCCTCAGCGCCCTGTGCCTTCAGTCCTCAGCACACTTTGCCTTCAGTCCTCAGCAACCTGTGCCTTCAGCTCTCATTGTGTTGTACCTTCAGTCCTCAGTGCCCTGAGTCTTCAACCCTCAGCGCCCTGTGCATTCAGCCCTCAGTGTGTTTTACCTTCAGTCCACAGTGCCCTGTGCCTTCAGCCCTCAGTGCCCTGTGCCTTCAGCCTGCAGTGCCATGTGCCGTCAGCCCTCAGCACCCTATGCCTTCAGCCCTCAGCATGTTGTGCCTTTAGTCCTCAGCACCCTGTGTGTTCAGCCCTCAGTGCCCTGTGTCTTCAGCCCTCAGTGTGTTGTGATTTCAGTCCTCTGCACCCTGAGCCTTCAGCCCTCAGTGCCCTCTGCCTCAGTCCTCAGTGTGTTGTACCTTTAGTCCTCAGCACCCTGTGCCTTCAGCCCTCAGTGCCCTGTGTCTTCATCCCTCAGTGTGTTGTGCCTGCAGTCCTCAGTGCCCTGTGCCTTCAGCCCTCAGTGTTTTGTACCTTCAGCCTTCAGCGCCCTGTGCCTTCAGCCCTCAGTGCACTGTGCCTTCTGCCCTCAGTATGTTGTACCTTCAGTACTCAGCACCCTGTGCCTTCAGTCCTCAGTGTGTTGTACCTTCAGTCCTCAGCACCCTGTGCCTTCAGTCCTCAGTGCCCTGTGCCTTCACCCTCAGTGTGTTCTACCTTCAGTTCTCAGTGCCCTGTGCCTTCAGCCCTCAGTGCCCTGTACCTTCAGCCCTCAGTGTGTTGTACCTTCAGCCCTCAGTGCCCTGTGCCTTCAGCCCTCAGTGCCCTGTACCTTCAGCCCTCAGTGTGTTGTACCTTCAGTCCTCAGTGCCCTGTGCCTTCAGCCCTCAAGTGTGTTGTAGCTTCAGCCCTCAGTGCCCTGTGCCTTCAGACCTCAGTGCCCTGTGCCTTCAGCCCTCAGTGTGTTGTACCTTCAGTCCTCAGTGCCCTGTGCCTTCAGCCCTCAGTGCCCTGTACCTTCAGCCCTCAGTGCCCTGTGCCTTCAGACCTCAGTGTGTTGTACCTTCAGCCCTCAGTGCCCTTTGATTTCAACCCTCAGTGCCCTGTACCTTCAGCCCTCAGTGTGTTGTACCTTCAGTCCTCAGTGCCCTTTGATTTCAGCCCTCAGTGCCCTGTACCTTCACCCCTCAGTGTGTTGTGCCTTCAGTCCTCAGCAACCTGTGCCTTCCGCCCTCAGTGCCCTGTACCTTCAGACCTCAGTGTGTTGTACTTTCAGCCCTCAGTGCCCTGTGCCTTCAGACCTCAGTGTGTTGTACCTTCAGTGCTGAGTGCCCTTTGATTTCAGCCCTCAGTGCCCTGTACCTTCAGCCCTCAGTGCCCTGTGCCTTCAGTCCTCAGTGCCCTTTGATTTCAGCCCTCAGTGCCCTGTACCTTCAGCGCTGTGTGTTGTGCCTTCACCCCTCAGTGTGTTGTGCCTTCAGTCCTCAGCAACCTATGCCTTCAGTCCTCAGTGCCCTGTGCCCTGTGCCTTTAGCCCTCAGTGCCCTGTGCCTTCAGCCGCAGTGCCATGTGCCGTCAGCCCTCAGCACCCTGTGCCTTCAGCCCTCAGCACCTTGTGCCTTCAGCCCTCAGTATGTTGTGCCTTTAGTCCTCAGCACCCTGTGCCTACAGCCCTCAGTGCCCTGTGACTTCAGTCCTCAGCGCCCTGTGACTTCAGCCCTCAGTGCCCTGTGCCTTCAGCCCTCAGTGCCCTGTGCCTTCAGCCCTCAGTGTGTTCTACCTTCAGCGCTCTGTGTGTTGTACGTTCAGCCCTCAGTGCCCTGTGCCTTCAGAGCTCAGTGTGTTGTACCTTCAGTCCTCAGTGCCCTGTGACTTCAGTCCTCAGTGCCCAGTGAATTCAGCCATCAGTGTGTTGTGCCTTCAGTCCTCAGCATCCTGTGCCTTCAGCCCTCAGTGCCCTGTGCCTTCAGCCCTCAGTCTGTTGTGCCTTCAGCCCTCAGTGCCCTGTGCCTTCAGCCCTCAGTGTTTTGTACCTTCAGCCTTCAGCGCCCTGTGCCTTCAGCCCTCAGTGCACTGTGCCTTCTGCCCTCAGTATGTTGTACCTTCAGTACTCAGTGCCCTGTGCCTTCAGCCCTCAGTGTGTTGTACCTTCAGTTCTCAGTGCCCTGTGCCTTCAGCCCTCAGTGCCCTGTCCCTTCAGCCCTCAGTGCCCTGTACCTTCAGCCCTCAGTGCCCTGTACCTTCAGCCCTCAGTGCCCTGTACCTTCAGCCCTCAGTGCCCTGTACCTTCAGCCCTCAGTGCCCTGTGCCTTCAGCCCTCAGTGTGTTGTACCTTCAGCCCTCAGTGCCCTGTACCTTCAGCCCTCAGTGTGTTGTACCTTCAGCCCTCAGTGCCCTGTACCTTCAGCCCTCAGTGTGTTGTACCTTCAGCCCTCAGTGCCCTGTGACTTCAGCCCTCAGTGCCCTGTACCTTCAGCCCTCAGTGCCCTGTACCTTCAGACCTCAGTGTGTTGTACCTTCAGACCTCAGTGCCCTGTACCTTCAGACCTCAGTGTGTTGTACCTTCAGCCCTCAGTGCCCTGTGCCTTCAGACCTCAGTGTGTTGTACCTTCAGTCCTGAGTGCCCTTTGATTTCAGCCCTCAGTGCCCTGTACCTTCAGTCCTCAGCGCCCTGTGACTTCAGCCCTCAGTGCCCTGTGCCTTCAGCCCTCAGTGCCCTGTGCCTTCAGCCCTCAGTGCCCTGTGTCTTCAGCCCTCAGTGTGTTGTACTTTCAGTCCTCAGCATCCTGTGCCTTCAGCTCTCAGTGCCCTCTGCCTTCAGCCTTCAGTGTTTTGTACCTTCAGCCTTCAGCGCCCTGTGCCTTCAGCCCTCAGTGCACTGTGCCTTCAGAGCTCAGTGTGTTGTACCTTCAGTCCTCAGTGCCCTGTGACTTCAGTCCTCAGTGCCCAGTGAATTCAGCCGTCAGTGTGTTGTGCCTTCAGCCCTCAGTGCCCTGTGTCTTCAGCCCTCAGTGCCCTGTGCCTTCAGCCCTCAGTGTGTTGTACTTTCAGTCCTCAGCATCCTGTGCCTTCAGCTCTCAGTGCCCTCTGCCTTCAGCCTTCAGTGTTTTGTACCTTCAGCCTTCAGCGCCCTGTGCCTTCAGCCCTCAGTGCACTGTGCCTTCTGCCCTCAGTATGTTGCACCTTCAGTCCTCAGCACCCTGTGCCTTCAGTCCTCAGTGCCCTGTGCCTTCAGCCCTCAGTGCCCTGTCCCTTCAGCCCTCAGTGCCCTGTCCCTTCAGCCCTCAGTGCCCTGTACCTTCAGCCCTCAGTGTGTTGTACCTTCAGCCCTAAGTGTGTTGTACCTTCAGCCCTCAGTGCCCTGTGCCTTCAGCCCTCAGTGCCCTGTGCCTTCAGCCCTCAGTGCCCTGTGCCTTCAGCCCTCAGTGCCCTGTGCCTTCAGCCCTCTGTGTGTTGTACCTTCAGCCCTCAGTGCCCTGTGACTTCAGCCCTCAGTGCCCTGTGCCTTCAGCCCTCAGTGTGTTGTACTTTCAGCCCTCAGTGCCCTGTGCCTTCAGCCCTCAGTGCCCTGTGCCTTCAGCCCTCAGTGCCCTGTACCTTCAGCCCTCAGTGTGTTGTACCTTCAGCCCTCAGTGCCCTGTGCCTTCAGCCCTCAGTGCCCTGTACCTTCAGACCTCAGTGCCCTGTCCCTTCACCCTCAGTGCCCTGTACCTTCAGCCCTCAGTGTGTTGTACCGTCAGCCCTCAGTGCCCTGTGTCTTCAGCCCTCAGTGCCCTGTGACTTCAGACCTCAGTGTGTTGTACCTTCAGCACTGAGAGCCCTGTGCCTTCAGCCCTCAAGTGTGTTGTACCTTCAGCCCTCAGTGCCCTGTGCCTTCAGACCTCAGTGCCCTGTGACTTCAGCCCTCAGTGTGTTGTACCTTCAGTCCTCAGTGCCCTGTGACTTCAGACCTCAGTGTGTTGTACCTTCAGCCCTCAGAGCCCTGTGCCTTTAGCCCTCAACTGTGTTGTACCTTCAGCTCTCAGTGCCCTGTGCCTTCAGACCTCAGTGCCCTGTGCCTTCAGCCCTCAGTGTGTTGTACCTTCAGTCCTCAGTGCCCTGTGCCTTCAGCCCTCAGTGCCCTGTACCTTCAGCCCTCAGTGTGTTGTACCTTCAGCCCTCAGTGCCCTGTACCTTCAGCCCTCAGTGTGTTGTACCTTCAGCCCTCAGTGCCCTGTGCCTTCAGCCCTCAGTGCCCTGTGCCTTCAGCCCTCAGTGCCCTGTGATTTCAACCCTCAGTGTGTTGTACCTTCAGCCCTCAGTGCCCTGTGACTTCAGTCCTCAGTACCCTGTGACTTCAGCCCTCAGTGCCCTGAGCCTTCAGCCCACAGTGCCCTGTGCCTTCAGCCCTCAGTGCGCTGTGCCTTCAGCCCTCAGTGCGCTGTGCCTTCAGCCCTAAGTGCCCTGTGCCTTCAGCCGTCAGTGTGTTCTACCTTCAGCCCTCTGTGTGTTGTACGTTCAGCCCTCAGTGCCCTGTGCCTTCAGACCTCAGTGTGTTTTACCTTCAGTCCACAGTGCCCTGTGCCTTCAGCCCTCAGTGCCCTGTGCCTTCAGCCCTCAGTGTGCTGTACCTTCAGCCCTCAGTGCCCTGTGCCTTCAGCCCTCAGTGCCCTGTGCCTTTCGCCCTCAGTGCCCTGTGCCTTTAGCCCTCAGTGCCCTGTGCCTTTAGCCCTCAGTGCCCTGTGCCTTTAGCCCCCAGTGCCCTGTGCCTTCAGCCCTCAGTGTGCTGTACCTTCAGCCCTCAGTGCCCTGTGCCTTCAGCCCTCAGTGCCCTGTGCCTTCAGAGCTCAGTGTGTTGTACCTTCAGTCTTCAGTGCCCTGTGGCTTCAGTCCTCAGTGCCCAGTGAATTCAGCCGTCAGTGTGTTGTGCCTTCAGTCCTCAGCATCCTGTGCCTTCAGCCCTCAGTGCCCTGTGTCTTCAGCCCTCAGTGCCCTGTGCCTTCAGCCCTCAGTGCCCTGTGCCTTCAGCCCTCAGTGTTTTGTACCTTCAGCCTTCAGCGCCCTGTACCTTCAGACCTCAGTGCACTGTGCCTTCTGCCCTCAGTATGTTGTACCTTCAGCCCTCAGTGCCCTGTGTCTTCAGCCCTCAGTCTGTTGTGCCTTCAGTCCTCAGTGCCCTGTGCCTTCAGCCCTCAGTGTTTTGTACCTTCAGCCTTCAGCGCCCTGTGCCTTCAGCCCTCAGTGCACTGTGCCTTCTGCCCTCAGTATGTTGTACCTTCAGTACTCAGTGCCCTGTGCCTTCAGCCCTCAGTGTGTTGTACCTTCAGTTCTCAGTGCCCTGTGCCTTCAGCCCTCAGTGCCCTGTCCCTTCAGCCCTCAGTGCCCTGTACCTTCAGCCCTCAGTGTCTTGTACCTTCAGCCCTCAGTGCCCTGTGACTTCAGCCCTCAGTGCCCTGTACCTTCAGCCCTCAGTGCCCTGTGCCTTCAGACCTCAGTGTGTTGTACCTTCAGCCCTCAGTGCCCTGTACCTTCAGACCTCAGTGTGTTGTACCTTCAGCCCTCAGTGCCCTGTGCCTTCAGACCTCAGTGTGTTGTACCTTCAGCCTGAGTGCCCTTTGATTTCAGCCCTCAGTGCCCTGTACCTTCAGTCCTCAGCGCCCTGTGCCTTCAGCCCTCAGTGCCCTGTGCCTTCAGCCCTCAGTGCCCTGTGCCTTCAGCCCTCAGTGTGTTCTACCTTCAGCCCTCTGTGTGTTGTACGTTCAGCCCTCAGTGCCCTGTGCCTTCAGAGCTCAGTGTGTTGTACCTTCAGTCCTCAGTGCCCTGTGACTTCAGTCCTCAGTGTGTTGTACCTTCAGCCCTCAGTGCCCTGTGCCTTTAGCCCTCAGTGCCCTGTGCCTTTAGCCCTCAGTGCCCTGTGCCTTTAGCCCTCAGTGGCCTGTGCCTTCAGCCCTCAGTGCCCTGTGCTTTCAGCCCTCAGTGCCCTGTGCCTTTAGCCCCCAGTGGCCTGTGCGTTCAGCCCTCAGTGTGCTGTACCTTCAGCCCTCAGTGCCCTGTGCCTTCAGCCCTCAGTGCCCTGTGCCTTCAGCCCTCAGTGCCCTATTCCTTCAGTCCTCAGTGCCCTATGCCTTCAGCCCTCAGTGCCCTATTCCTTCAGTCCTCAGTGCCCTGCACCTTCAGCCCTCTGTGTGTTGTACCTTCAGTCCTCAGTGCCCTGTGCCTTCAGCCCTCAGTGCCCTGTGCCTTCAGCCCTCAGTGCCCTGTGATTTCAGCCCTCAGTGCGTTGTACCTTCAGCCCTCAGTGTGTTGTACCTTCAGCCCTCAGTGTGTTGTACCTTCAGCCCTCAGTGCCCTGTGCCTTCAGCCCTCAGTGCCCTGTGCTTTCAGCCCTCAGTGCGTTGTACCTTCAGCCCTCAGTGTGTTGTACCTTCAGCCCTCAGTGTGTTGTACCTTCAGTCCTCAGTGCCCTGTGACTTCAGTCCTCAGTGCCCTGTGCCTTCAGCCCTCAGTGCGCTGTGCCTTCAGCCCTCAGTGCGCTGTGCCTTCAGCCCTCTGTGTGTTGTACGTTCAGCCCTCAGCAACCTGTGCCTTCAGACCTCAGTGCCCTGTGACTTCAGTCCTCAGTGCCCTGTGACTTCAGTCCTCAGTGCCCAGTACCTTCAGTCCTCAGCACCCTGTGCCTTCAGCCCTCAGCAACCTGTGCCTTCAGCCCTCAGTGTGTTGTACCTTCAGTCCTCAGTGCCCTGTGCCTTCAGCCCTCAGTGCCCAGTGAATTCAGCCTTCAGTGTTTTGTACCTTCACTCCTCAGCGCCCTGTGCCTTCAGCCCTCAGCGCCCTGTGCATTCAGCCCTCAGTGTATTTTACCTTCAGTCCACAGTGCCCTGTGCCTTCAGCCCTCAGTGCCCTGTGCCTTCAGCCCTCAGCAATCTGTGCCTTCAGCCCTCAGTGTGTTGTACCTTCAGTCCTCAGTGCCCTGTGCCTTCAGCCCTCAGCGCCCTGTGCATTCAGCCCTCAGTGTGTTTTACCTTCAGTCCACAGTGCCCTGTGCCTTCAGCCCTCAGTGCCCTGTGCCTTCAGCCTGCAGTGCCATGTGCCGTCAGCCCTCAGCACCCTATGCCTTCAGCCCTCAGTATGTTGTGCCTTTAGTCCTCAGCACCCTGTGTGTTCAGCCCTCAGTGCCCTGTGTCTTCAGCCCTCAGTGTGTTGTGCTTTCAGTCCTCTGCACCCTGAGCCTTCAGCCCTCAGTGCCCTCTGCCTTCAGTCCTCAGTGTGTTGTACCTTTAGTCCTCAGCACCCTGTGCCTTCAGCCCTCAGTGCCCTGTGTCTTCAGTCCTCAGTGTGTTGTGCCTTCAGTCCTCAGTGCCCTGTGCCTTCAGACCTCAGTGTTTTGTACCTTCAGCCTTCAGCGCCCTGTGCCTTCAGCCCTCAGTGCACTGTGCCTTCTGCCCTCAGTATGTTGTACCTTCAGTACTCAGCACCCTGTGCCTTCAGTCCTCAGTGTGTTGTACCTTCAGTCCTCAGCACCCTGTGCCTTCAGTCCTCAGTGCTCTGTGCCTTCAGCCCTCAGTGCCCTTGCTTTCAGCCCTCAGCACCCTGTGCCTTCAGCCCTCAGTGCCCTGTGCCTTCAGCCCTCAATGTGTTGTACCTTCAGTCCTCAGTGCCCTGTGACTTCAGCCCTCAGTGCCCTGTGACTTCAGCCCTCAGTGTGTTGTGCCTTCAGCCCTCAGTGCCCTGTGACTTCAGCCCTCAGTGTGTTGTACTTCAGTCCTCAGCATCCTGTGCCTTCAGCCCTCAGTGCCCTGTGCCTTCAGCCCTCAGTGTTTTGTACCTTCAGCCTTCAGCGCCCTGTGCCTTCAGCCCTCAGTGCCCTGTGCCTTCTGCCCTCAGTATTTTGTACCTTCAGCTTCAGCGCCCTGTGCCTTCAGCCTCAGCACTGTGCCTTCAGCCCTCAGTGCCCTGTACCTTCAGTACTCAGCACACTTTGTACCTTCAGTCCTCAGCGCCCTGTGCCTTCAGTCCTCAGCGCCCTGTGCCTTCAGTCCTCAGCGCCCTGTGCCTTCAGTCCTCAGCACCCTGTGCCTTCAGTCCTCAGCACTCTGTGCCTTCAGTCCTCAGCACTCTGTGCCTTCAGTCCTCAGCACACTTTTCCTTCAGTCCTCAGCACCCTGTGCCTTCAGTCCTCAGCACCCTGTGCCTTCAGTCCTCAGCACCCTGTGCCTTCAGTCCTCAGCGCCCTTTGCCTTCAGTCCTCAGCACACTTTGCCTTCAGTCCTCAGCACACTTTGCCTTCAGTCCTCAGCACCCTGTGCCTTCAGTCGTCAGCACTCTGTGCCTTCAGTCCTCAGCACCCTGCGCCTTCAGTCCTCAGCACTCTGTGCCTTCAGTCCTCAGCACTCTGTGCCTTCAGTCCTCAGCACTCTGTGCCTTCAGTCCTCAGCGCCCTGTGCCTTCAGTCCTCAGCGCCCTGTGCCTTCAGTCCTCAGCGCCCTGTGCCTTCAGTCCTCAGCACACTTTGCCTTCAGTCCTCAGCAACCTGTGCCTTCAGCTCTCATTGTGTTGTACCTTCAGTCCTCAGTGCCCTGAGTCTTCAACCCTCAGCGCCCTGTGCATTCAGCCCTCAGTGTGTTTTACCTTCAGTCCACAGTGCCCTGTGCCTTCAGCCCTCAGTGCCCTGTGCCTTCAGCCTGCAGTGCCATGTGCCGTCAGCCCTCAGCACCCTATGCCTTCAGCCCTCAGCATGTTGTGCCTTTAGTCCTCAGCACCCTGTGTGTTCAGCCCTCAGTGCCCTGTGTCTTCAGCCCTCAGTGTGTTGTGATTTCAGTCCTCTGCACCCTGAGCCTTCAGCCCTCAGTGCCCTCTGCCTCAGTCCTCAGTGTGTTGTACCTTTAGTCCTCAGCACCCTGTGCCTTCAGCCCTCAGTGCCCTGTGTCTTCATCCCTCAGTGTGTTGTGCCTGCAGTCCTCAGTGCCCTGTGCCTTCAGCCCTCAGTGTTTTGTACCTTCAGCCTTCAGCGCCCTGTGCCTTCAGCCCTCAGTGCACTGTGCCTTCTGCCCTCAGTATGTTGTACCTTCAGTACTCAGCACCCTGTGCCTTCAGTCCTCAGTGTGTTGTACCTTCAGTCCTCAGCACCCTGTGCCTTCAGTCCTCAGTGCCCTGTGCCTTCACCCTCAGTGTGTTCTACCTTCAGTTCTCAGTGCCCTGTGCCTTCAGCCCTCAGTGCCCTGTACCTTCAGCCCTCAGTGTGTTGTACCTTCAGCCCTCAGTGCCCTGTGCCTTCAGCCCTCAGTGCCCTGTACCTTCAGCCCTCAGTGTGTTGTACCTTCAGTCCTCAGTGCCCTGTGCCTTCAGCCCTCAAGTGTGTTGTAGCTTCAGCCCTCAGTGCCCTGTGCCTTCAGACCTCAGTGCCCTGTGCCTTCAGCCCTCAGTGTGTTGTACCTTCAGTCCTCAGTGCCCTGTGCCTTCAGCCCTCAGTGCCCTGTACCTTCAGCCCTCAGTGCCCTGTGCCTTCAGACCTCAGTGTGTTGTACCTTCAGCCCTCAGTGCCCTTTGATTTCAACCCTCAGTGCCCTGTACCTTCAGCCCTCAGTGTGTTGTACCTTCAGTCCTCAGTGCCCTTTGATTTCAGCCCTCAGTGCCCTGTACCTTCACCCCTCAGTGTGTTGTGCCTTCAGTCCTCAGCAACCTGTGCCTTCCGCCCTCAGTGCCCTGTGCCCTGTGCCTTCCGCCCTCAGTGCCCTGTGCCTTCAGACCTCAGTGTGTTGTACCTTCAGTCCTCAGTGCCCTTTGATTTCAGCCCTCAGTGCCCTGTACCTTCAGCCCTCAGTGTGTTGTACCTTCAGTCCTCAGTGCCCTTTGATTTTAGCCCTCAGTGCCCTGTACCTTCACCCCTCAGTGTGTTGTGCCTTCAGTCCTCAGCAACCTATGCCTTCAGTCCTCAGTGCCCTGTGCCCTGTGCCTTTAGCCCTCAGTGCCCTGTGCCTTCAGCCCTCAGTGCCCTGTGCCTTCAGCCCGCAGTGCCATGTGCCGTCAGCCCTCAGCACCCTGTGCCTTCAGCCCTCAGCACCTTGTGCCTTTAGCCCTCAGTATGTTGTGCCTTTAGTCCTCAGCACCCTGTGCCTTCAGCCCTCAGTGCCCTGTGTCTTCAGCCCTCAGTGTGTTGTACCTTCAGTCCTCAGTGCCCTGTGCCTTCAGTCCTCAGTGCCCTGTGACTTCAGCCCTCAGTGCCCTTGCTTTCAGCCCTCAGCACCCTGTGTCTTCAGCCCTCAGCACCTTGTGCCTTCAGCGCTCAATATGTTGTGCCTTTAGTCCTCAGCAACCTGTGCCTTCAGCCCTCAGTGCCCTGTGCCTTCAGCCCTCAGTGTGTTGTACCTTCAGCCCTCAGTGCCCTGTGACTTCAGTCCTCAGTGCCCTGTGACTTCAGTCCTCAGCATCCTGTGCCTTCAGCCCTCAGTGCCCTGTGCCTTGTGCCCTCAGTGTGTTGTACCTTCAGTCCAGTGTGCCCTGTGCCTTCAGCCCTCAGTGCCCTGTGCCTTCAGCCCTCAGTGTGTTGTACCTTCAGTCCTCAGTGCCTTGTGTCTTCAGTCCTCAGTGCCCTGTGCCT
This sequence comes from Sphyrna mokarran, assembly GCA_024679065.1. Lineage (NCBI taxonomy): Eukaryota > Metazoa > Chordata > Chondrichthyes > Carcharhiniformes > Carcharhinidae > Sphyrna > Sphyrna mokarran. Next base: position 16,970 of record JAGIQG010000444.1, read on the forward strand.
TCAGCCCTCAGTGTGTTGTACCTTCAGTCCTCAGTGCCCTGTACCTTCAGCCCTCTGTGTGTTGTACCTTCAGTCCTCAGTGCCCTGTGCCTTCGGCCCTCTGTGTGTTGTACCTTCAGTCCTCAGTGCCCTGTGCCTTCAGCCCTCAGTGCCCTGTGATTTCAGCCCTCAGTGTGTTATACCTTCAGCCCTCAGTGCCTTGTGACTTCAGTCCTCAGTACCCTGTGACTTCAGCCCTCAGTGCCCTGAGCCTTCAGCCCCCAGTGCCCTGTGCCTTCAGCCCTCAGCGCGCTGTGCCTTCAGCCCTAAGTGCCCTGTGCCTTCAGCCCTCAGTGTGTTCTACCTTCAGCCCTCTGTGTGTTGTACGTTCAGCCCTCAGTGCCCTGTGCTTTCAGAGCTCAGTGTGTTGTACCTTCAGTCCTCAGTGCCCTGTGACTTCAGTCCTCTGTGCCCAGTACCTTCAGTCCTCAGCACCCTGTGCCTTCAGCCCTCAGTGCCATGTGCCTTCAGCCCTCAGTGTGTTGTACCTTCAGTCCTCAGTGCCCTGTGCCTTCAGCCCTCAGTGCCCAGTGAATTCAGCCCTCAGTGCCCAGTGAATTCAGCCCTCAGTGTGTTGTGCCTTCAGTCCTCAGCACCCTGTGCCTTCAGCCCTCGGTGCCCTGTTCTTCAGCCCTCAGTGTGTTGTACCTTCAGTCCTCAGCATCCTGTGCCTTCAGCCCTCAGTGCCCTGTGCCTTCAGCCCTCAGTGTGTTGTGCCTTCAGTCCTCAGTGCCCTGTGCCTTCAGCCCTCAGTGCCCTGTGCCTTCAGCCCTCAGTGTGTTGTACCTTCAGCCCTCAGTACCCTGTACCTTCAGCCCTCAGTGCCCTGTGCCTTCAGACCTCAGTGTGTTGTACCTTCAGCCCTCAGTGCCCTGTGCCTTCAGCCCTCAGTGTGTTGTACCTTCAGCCCTCAGTGCCCTGTGCCTTCAGCCCTCAGTGCCCTGTGCCTTCAGCCCTCAGTATGTTGTACCTTCAGTACTCAGCGCCCTGTGCCTTCAGCCCTCAGTGTGTTGTACCTTCAGTCCTCAGCACCCTGTGCCTTCAGTCCTCAGTGCCCTGTGCCTTCAGCCCTCAGTGTGTTGTGCCTTCAGCCCTCAGTGCCCTGTGCCTTCAGCCCTCAGTGCCCTGTGCCTTCAGCCCTCAGTGTGTTGTACCTTCAGCCCTCAGTGCCCTGTGCCTTCAGCCCTCAGTGCCCTGTGCCTTCAGCCCTCAGTGTGTTGTACCTTCAGTCCTCAGTGCCCTGTGCCTTCAGCCCTCAGTGTGTTGTACCTTCAGCCCTCAGTGCCCTGTGCCTTCAGCCCTCAGTGCCCTGTGCCTTCAGCCCTCAGTGTGTTGTACCTTCAGTCCTCAGTGCCCTGTGCCTTCAGCCCTCAGTGCCCTGTGCCTTCAGCCCTCAGTGCCCTGTGCCTTCAGCCCTCAGTGTGTTGTACCTTCAGTCCTCAGTGCCCTGTGCCTTCAGCCCTCAGTGCCCTGTACCTTCAGCCCTCAGTGTGTTGTACCTTCAGTCCTCAGTGCCCTGTGACTTCAGCCCTCAGTGCCCTGTGCCTTCAGACCTCAGTGTGTTGTACCTTCAGCCCTCAGAGCCCTGTGCCTTCCGCCCTCAGTGCCCTGTACCTTCAGACCTCAGTGTGTTGTACTTTCAGCCCTCAGTGCCCTGTGCCTTCAGACCTCAGTGTGTTGTACCTTCAGTGCTGAGTGCCCTTTGATTTCAGCCCTCAGTGCCCTGTACCTTCAGCCCTCAGTGCCCTGTGCCTTCAGTCCTCAGTGCCCTTTGATTTCAGCCCTCAGTGCCCTGTACCTTCAGCGCTGTGTGTTGTGCCTTCACCCCTCAGTGTGTTGTGCCTTCAGTCCTCAGCAACCTATGCCTTCAGTCCTCAGTGCCCTGTGCCCTGTGCCTTTAGCCCTCAGTGCCCTGTGCCTTCAGCCGCAGTGCCATGTGCCGTCAGCCCTCAGCACCCTGTGCCTTCAGCCCTCAGCACCTTGTGCCTTCAGCCCTCAGTATGTTGTGCCTTTAGTCCTCAGCACCCTGTGCCTACAGCCCTCAGTGCCCTGTGACTTCAGTCCTCAGCGCCCTGTGACTTCAGCCCTCAGTGCCCTGTGCCTTCAGCCCTCAGTGCCCTGTGCCTTCAGCCCTCAGTGTGTTCTACCTTCAGCGCTCTGTGTGTTGTACGTTCAGCCCTCAGTGCCCTGTGCCTTCAGAGCTCAGTGTGTTGTACCTTCAGTCCTCAGTGCCCTGTGACTTCAGTCCTCAGTGCCCAGTGAATTCAGCCATCAGTGTGTTGTGCCTTCAGTCCTCAGCATCCTGTGCCTTCAGCCCTCAGTGCCCTGTGTCTTCAGCCCTCAGTCTGTTGTGCCTTCAGCCCTCAGTGCCCTGTGCCTTCAGCCCTCAGTGTTTTGTACCTTCAGCCTTCAGCGCCCTGTGCCTTCAGCCCTCAGTGCACTGTGCCTTCTGCCCTCAGTATGTTGTACCTTCAGTACTCAGTGCCCTGTGCCTTCAGCCCTCAGTGTGTTGTACCTTCAGTTCTCAGTGCCCTGTGCCTTCAGCCCTCAGTGCCCTGTCCCTTCAGCCCTCAGTGCCCTGTACCTTCAGCCCTCAGTGTCTTGTACCTTCAGCCCTCAGTGCCCTGTGACTTCAGCCCTCAGTGCCCTGTACCTTCAGCCCTCAGTGCCCTGTGCCTTCAGACCTCAGTGTGTTGTACCTTCAGCCCTCAGTGCCCTGTACCTTCAGACCTCAGTGTGTTGACCTTCAGCCCTCAGTGCCCTGTGACTTCAGCCCTCAGTGCCCTGTACCTTCAGCCCTCAGTGCCCTGTGCCTTCAGACCTCAGTGTGTTGTACCTTCAGCCCTCAGTGCCCTGTACCTTCAGCCCTCAGTGTGTTGTACCTTCAGCCCTCAGTGCCCTGTGACTTCAGCCCTCAGTGCCCTGTACCTTCAGCCCTCAGTGCCCTGTACCTTCAGACCTCAGTGTGTTGTACCTTCAGACCTCAGTGCCCTGTACCTTCAGACCTCAGTGTGTTGTACCTTCAGCCCTCAGTGCCCTGTGCCTTCAGACCTCAGTGTGTTGTACCTTCAGTCCTGAGTGCCCTTTGATTTCAGCCCTCAGTGCCCTGTACCTTCAGTCCTCAGCGCCCTGTGACTTCAGCCCTCAGTGCCCTGTGCCTTCAGCCCTCAGTGCCCTGTGCCTTCAGCCCTCAGTGCCCTGTGTCTTCAGCCCTCAGTGTGTTGTACTTTCAGTCCTCAGCATCCTGTGCCTTCAGCTCTCAGTGCCCTCTGCCTTCAGCCTTCAGTGTTTTGTACCTTCAGCCTTCAGCGCCCTGTGCCTTCAGCCCTCAGTGCACTGTGCCTTCAGAGCTCAGTGTGTTGTACCTTCAGTCCTCAGTGCCCTGTGACTTCAGTCCTCAGTGCCCAGTGAATTCAGCCGTCAGTGTGTTGTGCCTTCAGCCCTCAGTGCCCTGTGTCTTCAGCCCTCAGTGCCCTGTGCCTTCAGCCCTCAGTGTGTTGTACTTTCAGTCCTCAGCATCCTGTGCCTTCAGCTCTCAGTGCCCTCTGCCTTCAGCCTTCAGTGTTTTGTACCTTCAGCCTTCAGCGCCCTGTGCCTTCAGCCCTCAGTGCACTGTGCCTTCTGCCCTCAGTATGTTGCACCTTCAGTCCTCAGCACCCTGTGCCTTCAGTCCTCAGTGCCCTGTGCCTTCAGCCCTCAGTGCCCTGTCCCTTCAGCCCTCAGTGCCCTGTCCCTTCAGCCCTCAGTGCCCTGTACCTTCAGCCCTCAGTGTGTTGTACCTTCAGCCCTAAGTGTGTTGTACCTTCAGCCCTCAGTGCCCTGTGCCTTCAGCCCTCAGTGCCCTGTGCCTTCAGCCCTCAGTGCCCTGTGCCTTCAGCCCTCAGTGCCCTGTGCCTTCAGCCCTCTGTGTGTTGTACCTTCAGCCCTCAGTGCCCTGTGACTTCAGCCCTCAGTGCCCTGTGCCTTCAGCCCTCAGTGTGTTGTACTTTCAGCCCTCAGTGCCCTGTGCCTTCAGCCCTCAGTGCCCTGTGCCTTCAGCCCTCAGTGCCCTGTACCTTCAGCCCTCAGTGTGTTGTACCTTCAGCCCTCAGTGCCCTGTGCCTTCAGCCCTCAGTGCCCTGTACCTTCAGACCTCAGTGCCCTGTCCCTTCACCCTCAGTGCCCTGTACCTTCAGCCCTCAGTGTGTTGTACCGTCAGCCCTCAGTGCCCTGTGTCTTCAGCCCTCAGTGCCCTGTGACTTCAGACCTCAGTGTGTTGTACCTTCAGCACTGAGAGCCCTGTGCCTTCAGCCCTCAAGTGTGTTGTACCTTCAGCCCTCAGTGCCCTGTGCCTTCAGACCTCAGTGCCCTGTGACTTCAGCCCTCAGTGTGTTGTACCTTCAGTCCTCAGTGCCCTGTGACTTCAGACCTCAGTGTGTTGTACCTTCAGCCCTCAGAGCCCTGTGCCTTTAGCCCTCAACTGTGTTGTACCTTCAGCTCTCAGTGCCCTGTGCCTTCAGACCTCAGTGCCCTGTGCCTTCAGCCCTCAGTGTGTTGTACCTTCAGTCCTCAGTGCCCTGTGCCTTCAGCCCTCAGTGCCCTGTACCTTCAGCCCTCAGTGTGTTGTACCTTCAGCCCTCAGTGCCCTGTACCTTCAGCCCTCAGTGTGTTGTACCTTCAGCCCTCAGTGCCCTGTGCCTTCAGCCCTCAGTGCCCTGTGCCTTCAGCCCTCAGTGCCCTGTGATTTCAACCCTCAGTGTGTTGTACCTTCAGCCCTCAGTGCCCTGTGACTTCAGTCCTCAGTACCCTGTGACTTCAGCCCTCAGTGCCCTGAGCCTTCAGCCCACAGTGCCCTGTGCCTTCAGCCCTCAGTGCGCTGTGCCTTCAGCCCTCAGTGCGCTGTGCCTTCAGCCCTAAGTGCCCTGTGCCTTCAGCCCTCAGTGTGTTCTACCTTCAGCCCTCTGTGTGTTGTACGTTCAGCCCTCAGTGCCCTGTGCCTTCAGACCTCAGTGTGTTTTACCTTCAGTCCACAGTGCCCTGTGCCTTCAGCCCTCAGTGCCCTGTGCCTTCAGCCCTCAGTGTGCTGTACCTTCAGCCCTCAGTGCCCTGTGCCTTCAGCCCTCAGTGCCCTGTGCCTTTCGCCCTCAGTGCCCTGTGCCTTTAGCCCTCAGTGCCCTGTGCCTTTAGCCCTCAGTGCCCTGTGCCTTTAGCCCCCAGTGCCCTGTGCCTTCAGCCCTCAGTGTGCTGTACCTTCAGCCCTCAGTGCCCTGTGCCTTCAGCCCTCAGTGCCCTGTGCCTTCAGAGCTCAGTGTGTTGTACCTTCAGTCTTCAGTGCCCTGTGGCTTCAGTCCTCAGTGCCCAGTGAATTCAGCCGTCAGTGTGTTGTGCCTTCAGTCCTCAGCATCCTGTGCCTTCAGCCCTCAGTGCCCTGTGTCTTCAGCCCTCAGTGCCCTGTGCCTTCAGCCCTCAGTGCCCTGTGCCTTCAGCCCTCAGTGTTTTGTACCTTCAGCCTTCAGCGCCCTGTACCTTCAGACCTCAGTGCACTGTGCCTTCTGCCCTCAGTATGTTGTACCTTCAGCCCTCAGTGCCCTGTGTCTTCAGCCCTCAGTCTGTTGTGCCTTCAGTCCTCAGTGCCCTGTGCCTTCAGCCCTCAGTGTTTTGTACCTTCAGCCTTCAGCGCCCTGTGCCTTCAGCCCTCAGTGCACTGTGCCTTCTGCCCTCAGTATGTTGTACCTTCAGTACTCAGTGCCCTGTGCCTTCAGCCCTCAGTGTGTTGTACCTTCAGTTCTCAGTGCCCTGTGCCTTCAGCCCTCAGTGCCCTGTCCCTTCAGCCCTCAGTGCCCTGTACCTTCAGCCCTCAGTGTCTTGTACCTTCAGCCCTCAGTGCCCTGTGACTTCAGCCCTCAGTGCCCTGTACCTTCAGCCCTCAGTGCCCTGTGCCTTCAGACCTCAGTGTGTTGTACCTTCAGCCCTCAGTGCCCTGTACCTTCAGACCTCAGTGTGTTGTACCTTCTGCCCTCAGTGCCCTGTGCCTTCAGACCTCAGTGTGTTGTACCTTCAGTCCTGAGTGCCCTTTGATTTCAGCCCTCAGTGCCCTGTACCTTCAGTCCTCAGCGCCCTGTGACTTCAGCCCTCAGTGCCCTGTGCCTTCAGCCCTCAGTGCCCTGTGCCTTCAGCCCTCAGTGTGTTCTACCTTCAGCCCTCTGTGTGTTGTACGTTCAGCCCTCAGTGCCCTGTGCCTTCAGAGCTCAGTGTGTTGTACCTTCAGTCCTCAGTGCCCTGTGACTTCAGTCCTCAGTGTGTTGTACCTTCAGCCCTCAGTGCCCTGTGCCTTTAGCCCTCAGTGCCCTGTGCCTTTGCCCTCAGTGCCCTGTGCCTTTAGCCCTCAGTGGCCTGTGCCTTCAGCTCAGTGCCCTGTGCTTTCAGCCCTCAGTGCCCTGTGCCTTTAGCCCCCAGTGGCCTGTGCGTTCAGCCCTCAGTGTGCTGTACCTTCAGCCCTCAGTGCCCTGTGCCTTCAGCACTCAGTGCCCTGTGCCTTCAGCCCTCAGTGCCCTATTCCTTCAGTCCTCAGTGCCCTATGCCTTCAGCCCTCAGTGCCCTATTCCTTCAGTCCTCAGTGCCCTGCAGCTTCAGCCCTCTGTGTGTTGTACCTTCAGTCCTCAGTGCCCTGTGCCTTCAGCCCTCAGTGCCCTGTGCCTTCAGCCCTCAGTGCCCTGTTCCTTCAGCCCTCAGTGCGTTGTACCTTCAGCCCTCAGTGTGTTGTACCTTCAGCCCTCAGTGCCCTGTGCCTTCAGCCCTCAGTGCCCTGTACTTCAGCCCTCAGTGCGTTGTACCTTCAGCCCTCAGTGTGTTGTACCTTCAGCCCTCAGTGTGTTGTACCTTCAGTCCTCAGTGCCCTGTGCCTTCAGTCCTCAGTGCCCTGTGCCTTCAGCCCTCAGTGCCCTGTGCCTTCAGCCCTCAGTGCGCTGTGCCTTCAGCCCTCTGTGTGTTGTACGTTCAGCCCTCAGCAACCTGTGCCTTCAGACCTCAGTGCCCTGTGACTTCAGTCCTCAGTGCCCTGTGACTTCAGTCCTCAGTGCCCAGTACCTTCAGTCCTCAGCACCCTGTGCCTTCAGCCCTCAGCAACCTGTGCCTTCAGCCCTCAGTGTGTTGTACCTTCAGTCCTCAGTGCCCTGTGCCTTCAGCCCTCAGTGCCCAGTGAATTCAGCCTTCAGTGTTTTGTACCTTCACTCCTCAGCGCCCTGTGCCATCAGCCCTCAGCGCCCTGTGCATTCAGCCCTCAGTGTATTTTACCTTCAGTCCACAGTGCCCTGTGCCTTCAGCCCTCAGTGCCCTGTGCCTTCAGCCCTCAGCAATCTGTGCCTTCAGCCCTCAGTGTGTTGTACCTTCAGTCCTCAGTGCCCTGTGTCTTCAACCCTCAGCGCCCTGTGCATTCAGCCCTCAGTGTGTTTTACCTTCAGTCCACAGTGCCCTGTGCCTTCAGCCCTCAGTGCCCTGTGCCTTCAGCCTGCAGTGCCATGTGCCGTCAGCCCTCAGCACCCTATGCCTTCAGCCCTCAGTATGTTGTGCCTTTAGTCCTCAGCACCCTGTGTGTTCAGCCCTCAGTGCCCTGTGTCTTCAGCCCTCAGTGTGTTGTGCTTTCAGTCCTCTGCACCCTGAGCCTTCAGCCCTCAGTGCCCTCTGCCTTCAGTCCTCAGTGTGTTGTACCTTTAGTCCTCAGCACCCTGTGCCTTCAGCCCTCAGTGCCCTGTGTCTTCAGTCCTCAGTGTGTTGTGCCTTCAGTCCTCAGTGCCCTGTGCCTTCAGACCTCAGTGTTTTGTACCTTCAGCCTTCAGCGCCCTGTGCCTTCAGCCCTCAGTGCACTGTGCCTTCTGCCCTCAGTATGTTGTACCTTCAGTACTCAGCACCCTGTGCCTTCAGTCCTCAGTGTGTTGTACCTTCAGTCCTCAGCACCCTGTGCCTTCAGTCCTCAGTGCTCTGTGCCTTCAGCCCTCAGTGCCCTTGCTTTCAGCCCTCAGCACCCTGTGCCTTCAGCCCTCAGCACCTTGTGCCTTCAGCCCTCAATATGTTGTGCCTTTAGTCCTCAGCACCCTGTGCCTTCAGCCCTCAGTGCCCTGTGCCTTCAGCCCTCAGTGTGTTGTACCTTCAGCCCTCAGTGCCCTGTGACTTCAGTCCTCAGTGCCCTGTGACTTCAGTCCTCAGCATCCTGTGCCTTCAGCCCTCAGTGCCCTGTGCCTTGTGCCCTCAGTGTGTTGTACCTTCAGTCCAGTGTGCCCTGTGCCTTCAGCCCTCAGTGCCCTGTGCCTTCAGCCCTCAGTGTTTTGTACCTTCAGCCTTCAGCGCCCTGTGCCTTCAGCCCACAGTGCACTGTGCCTTCTGCCCTCAGTATGTTGTACCTTCAGTACTCAGTGCCCTGTACCTTCAGCCCTCAGTGTGTTGTACCTTCAGTCCTCAGTGCCCTGTGACTTCAGCCCTCAGTGCCCTGTACCTTCAGCCCTCAGTGCCCTGTGCCTTCAGACCTCAGTGTGTTGTACCTTCAGCCCTCAGTGCCCTGTACCTTCAGCCCTCAGTGCCCTGTGCCTTCAGACCTCAGTGTGTTGTACCTTCAGCCCTCAGTGCCCTGTACCTTCAGCCCTCAAAGCCCTGTGCCTTCAGACCTCAGTGTGTTGTACCTTCAGTCCTCAGTGCCCTGTGCCTTCAGACCTCAGTGTGTTGTACCTTCAGCCCTCAAAGCCCTGTGCCTTCAGACCTCAGTGTGCTGTACCTTCAGTCCTCAGTGCCCTGTGCCTTCAGACCTCAGTGTGTTGTACCTTCAGCCCTCACAGCCCTGTGCCTTCAGCCCTCAGTGCCCTGTGCCTTCAGCCCTCAGTGCCCTGTGCCTTCAGCCCTCAGTGCCCTGTGATTTCAGCCCTCAGTGCGTTGTACCTTCAGCCCTCAGTGTGTTGTACCTTCAGCCCTCAGTGTGTTGTACCTTCAGTCCTCAGTGCCCTGTGACTTCAGTCCTCAGTGCCCTGTGCCTTCAGCCCTCAGTGCGCTGTGCCTTCAGCCCTCAGTGCGCTGTGCCTTCAGCCCTCTGTGTGTTGTACGTTCAGCCCTCAGCAACCTGTGCCTTCAGCCCTCAGTGCCCTGTGACTTCAGCCCTCAGTGCCCTGTGACTTCAGCTCTGTGTGTTGTACCTCCAGTCCTCAGTGTGTTGTGCCTTCAGTCCTCAGCAACCTGTGCCTTCAGCCCTCAGTGTGCTGTGCCTTCAGCCCTCAGTGCCCTGTGCCTTTAGCCCTCAGTGCCCTGTGCCTTTAGCCCTCAGTGCCCTGTGCCTTTAGCCCTCAGTGCCCTGTGCCTTCAGCCCTCAGTGCCCTGTGCCTTCAGCCCTCAGTGCCCTGTGCCTTCAGCCCTCAGTGCCCTGTGCCTTCAGCCCTCAGTACCCTGTGCCTTCAGCCCTCAGCACCCTGTGCCTTCAGCCCTCAGTACCCTGTGCCTTCAGCCCTCAGTGCCCTGTGCCTTCAGCCCTCAGTGCCCTGTGCCTTCAGCCCTCAGTGCCCTGTCCCTTCAGCCCTCAGTGCCCTGTACCTTCAGCCCTCAGTGTGTTGTACCTTCAGCCCTCAGTGCCTTGTGCCTTCAGCCCTCAGTGCCCTGTGCCTTCAGCCCTCAGTGCCCTGTGCCTTCAGCCCTCTGTGTGTTGTACCTTCAGCCCTCAGTGCCCTGTGACTTCAGCCCTCAGTGCCCTGTGCCTTCAGCCCTCAGTGTGCTGTACCTTCAGCCCTCAGTGCCCTGTGCCTTCAGCCCTCAGTGCCCTGTGCCTTCAGCCCTCAGTGCCCTGTGCCTTCAGCCCTCAGTGCCCTGTACCTTCAGCCCTCAGTGTGTTGTACCTTCAGCCCTCAGTGCCCTGTGCCTTCAGCCCTCAGTGCCCTGTCCCTTCACCCTCAGTGCCCTGTACCTTCAGCCCTCAGTGTGTTGTACCTTCAGCCCTCAGTGCCCTGTGTCTTCAGTCCTCAGTGCCCTGTGACTTCAGACCTCAGTGTGTTGTACCTTCAGCACTGAGAGCCCTGTGCCTTCAGCCCTCAAGTGTGTTGTACCTTCAGCCCTCAGTGCCCTGTGCCTTCAGACCTCAGTGCCCTGTGACTTCAGCCCTGAGTGTGTTGTACCTTCAGCCCTCAGTGCCCTGTGCCTTTAGCCCTCAAATGTGTTGTACCTTCAGCTCTCAGTGCCCTGTGCGTTCAGACCTCAGTGCCCTGTGCCTTCAGCCCTCAGTGTGTTGTACCTTCAGCCCTCAGTGCCCTGTGCCTTCAGCCCTCTGTGTGTTGTACCTTCAGTCCTCAGTGCCCTGTGCCTTCAGACCTCAGTGCCCTGTACCTTCAGCCCTCAGTGTGTTGTACCTTCAGCCCTCAGTGCCCTGTGCCTTCAGCCCCCAGTGCCCTGTGCCTTCAGCCCTCAGTGCGCTGTGCCTTCAGCCCTCAGTGCGCTGTGCCTTCAGCCCTAAGTGCCCTGTGCCTTCAGCCCTCAGTGTGTTCTACCTTCAGCCCTCTGTGTGTTGTACGTTCAGCCCTCAGTGCCCTGTGCCTTCAGACCTCAGTGTGTTTTACCTTCAGTCCACAGTGCCCTGTGCCTTCAGCCCTCAGTGCCCTGTGCCTTCAGCCCTCAGCGTGCTGTACCTTCAGCCCTCAGTGCCCTGTGCCTTCAGCCCTCAGTGCCCTGTGCCTTTAGCCCTCAGTGCCCTGTGCCTTTAGCCCTCAGTGCCCTGGCCTTTAGCCCTCAGTGGCCTGTGCCTTCAGCCCTCAGTGCCCTGTGCTTTCAGCCCTCAGTGCCCTGTGCCTTTAGCCCCCAGTGGCCTGTGCGTTCAGCCCTCAGTGTGCTGTACCTTCAGCCCTCAGTGCCCTGTGCCTTCAGCCCTCAGTGCCCTGTGCCTTCAGCCCTCAGTGCCCTATTCCTTCAGTCCTCAGTGCCCTATGCCTTCAGCCCTCAGTGCCCTATTCCTTCAGTCCTCAGTGCCCTGCAGCTTCAGCCCTCTGTGTGTTGTACCTTCAGTCCTCAGTGCCCTGTGCCTTCAGCCCTCAGTGCCCTGTGCCTTCAGCCCTCAGTGCCCTGTGATTTCAGCCCTCAGTGCGTTGTACCTTCAGCCCTCAGTGTGTTGTACCTTCAGCCCTCAGTGTGTTGTACCTTCAGCCCTCAGTGTGTTGTACCTTCAGCCCTCAGTGTGTTGTACCTTCAGTCCTCAGTGCCCTGTGACTTCAGTCCTCAGTGCCCTGTGCCTTCAGCCCTCAGTGCGCTGTGCCTTCAGCCCTCAGTGCGCTGTGCCTTCAGCCCTCTGTGTGTTGTACGTTCAGCCCTCAGCAACCTGTGCCTTCAGACCTCAGTGCCCTGTGACTTCAGTCCTCAGTGCCCTGTGACTTCAGTCCTCAGTGCCCAGTACCTTCAGTCCTCAGCACCCTGTGCCTTCAGCCCTCAGCAACCTGTGCCTTCAGCCCTCAGTGTGTTGTACCTTCAGTCCTCAGTGCCCTGTGCCTTCAGCCCTCAGTGCCCAGTGAATTCAGCCTTCAGTGTTTTGTACCTTCACTCCTCAGCGCCCTGTGCCATCAGCCCTCAGCGCCCTGTGCATTCAGCCCTCAGTGTATTTTACCTTCAGTCCACAGTGCCCTGTGCCTTCAGCCCTCAGTGCCCTGTGCCTTCAGCCCTCAGCAACCTGTGCCTTCAGCCCTCAGTGTGTTGTACCTTCAGTCCTCAGCAACCTGTGCCTTCAGCCCTCACTGTGCTGTACCTTCAGTCCTCAGTGCCATGGCCCTGTGCCTTTAGCCCTCAGTGCCCTGTGCCTTCAGCCCGCAGTGCCATGTGCCGTCAGCCCTCAGCACCTGTACCTTCAGCCTCAGCACTTGTGCCTCAGCCTCAGTATGTTGTGCCTTTAGTCCTCAGCACCCTGTGTGTTCAGCCCTCAGTGCCCTGTTGCCTTCAGCCCTCAGTGTGTTGTGATTTCAGTCCTCTGCACCCTGAACCTTCAGCCCTCAGTGCCCTCTGCCTTCAGTCCTCAGTGTGTTGTGCCTTTAGTCCTCAGCACCCTGTGCCTTCAGCCCTCAGTGCCCTGTGTCTTCAGCCCTCAGTGTGTTGTGCCTTCAGTCCTCAGTGCCCTGTGCCTTCAGACCTCAGTGTTTTGTACCTTCAGCCTTCAGCACCCTGTGCCTTCAGTCCTCAGTGCTCTGTGCCTTCAGCCCTCAGTGCCCTTGCTTTCAGCCCTCAGCACCCTGTGCCTTCAGCCCTCAGCACCTTGTGCCTTCAGCCCTCAATATGTTGTGCCTTTAGTCCTCAGCACCCTGTGCCTTCAGCCCTCAGTGCCCTGTGCCTTCAGCCCTCAGTGTGTTGTACCTTCAGCCCTCAGTGCCCTGTGACTTCAGTCCTCAGTGCCCTGTGACTTCAGTCCTCAGCATCCTGTGCCTTCAGCCCTCAGTGCCCTGTGCCTTGTGCCCTCAGTGTGTTGTACCTTCAGTCCAGTGTGCCCTGTGCCTTCAGCCCTCAGTGCCCTGTGCCTTCAGCCCTCAGTGTTTTGTACCTTCAGCCTTCAGCGCCCTGTGCCTTCAGCCCTCAGTGCACTGTGCCTTCTGCCCTCAGTGCACTGTGCCTTCTGCCCTCAGTATGTTGTACCTTCAGTACTCAGTGCCCTGTACCTTCAGCCCTCAGTGTGTTGTACCTTCAGTCCTCAGTGCCCTGTGACTTCAGCCCTCAGTGCCCTGTACCTTCAGCCCTCAGTGCCCTGTGCCTTCAGACCTCAGTGTGTTGTACCTTCAGCCCTCAGTGCCCTGTACCTTCAGCCCTCAGTGCCCTGTGACTTCAGCCCTCAGTGCCCTGTGCCTTCAGCCCTCAGTGTGTTGTACCTCCAGTCCTCAGTGTGTTGTGCCTTCAGCCCTCAGCAACCTGTGCCTTCAGCCCTCACTGTGCTGTACCTTCAGTCCTCAGTGCCATGTGCCCTGTGCCTTTAGCCCTCAGTGCCCTGTGCCTTCAGCCCGCAGTGCCATGTGCCGTCAGCCCTCAGCACCCTGTACCTTCAGCCCTCAGCACCTTGTGCCTTCAGCCCTCAGTATGTTGTGCCTTTAGTCCTCAGCAGCCTGTGTGTTCAGCCCTCAGTGCCCTGTGCCTTCAGCCCTCAGTGTGTTGTGATTTCAGTCCTCTGCACCCTGAACCTTCAGCCCTCAGTGCCCTCTGCCTTCAGTCCTCAGTGTGTTGTGCCTTTAGTCCTCAGCACCCTGTGCCTTCAGCCCTC
>JAGIQG010000445.1:0-30226 GCA_024679065.1 Sphyrna mokarran
CATATACTTTACTAACTGTCTAATCAATAATCCCAACTGTCCCATTTACTTTAATCACTGTCTAATCAATAATCCCAACTGTCCAATACACTTTACTAACTGTCTAATCAATAATCCCAACTGTCCCATTTACTTTACTCACTGTCTAATCAATAATCCCAGCTGTCCCATTTACTTTACTAACTGTCAAATCAATAATCCCAACTGTCCCATTTACTTTACTCAGTGTCTAATCATTAATCCCAACTGTCCCATTTACTTTACTCACTTTCTAATCAATAATCCCAACTGTACCATTTACTTTAATCACTGTCTAATCAATAATCCCAACTGTCCAATACACTTTACTAACTGTCTAATCAATAATCCCAACTGTCCAATACACCTTACTAACTGTCTAATCATTAATCCCAATTGTCTCATTTACTTTATTAAATTTCTAATCAATAATCCCAACTGCCCCATACACTTTACTAACTGTCTAATCAATAATCCCAACTGTCCCATATACTTTACTAACTGTCTAATCAATAATCCCAACTGTCCCATTTACTTTACTCACTGTCTAATCAATAATCCCAACTGTCCCATTTACTTTACTCACTGTCTAATCAATAATCCCAACTGTCCCATTTACTTTACTAACTGTCTAATCAATAATCCCAACTGTCCCATTTACTTTACTCACTGTCTAATCAACAATCCCAACTGTCCCATTTACTTTACTCACTGTCTAATCAACAATCCCAACTGTCCCATTTACTTTACTAACTGTCTAATCAATAATCCCAACTGTCCCATTTACTTTACTAACTGTCTAATCAACAATCCCAACTGTCCCATTTACTTTACTCACTCTCAAATCAACAATCCCAACTGTCCCATTTACTTTACTCACTGTCTAATCAACAATCCCAACTGTCCCATATACTTTACTAACTGTCTAATCAATAATCCCAACTGTCCCATTTACGTTACTCACTGTCTAATCAACAATCCCAACTGTCCCATTTACTTTACTAACTGTGTAATCAATAATCCCAACAGTCCCATTTAGTTTACTCACTGTCTAATCAACAATCCCATCTGTCCCATTTACTTTACTCACTGTCTAGTCAATAATCCCAATTGTCCCATTTACTTTACTCACTGTCTAATCAATAATCCCAACTGTCCCATTTACTTTACTAACTGTCTAATCAATAATCCCAACTGTCCCATATACTTTACTAACTGTCTAATCAATAATCGCAACTGTCCCATTTACTTTACTAACTGTCCAATCAATAATCCGAACTGTCCCATTTACTTTACTCACTCTCAAATCAACAATCCCAACTGTCCCATTTACTTTACTAACTGTCTAATCAATAAACCCAACTGTCCCATTTAGTTTACTCAATGTCTAATCAACAATCCCGACTGTCCCATTTACTTTACTAACAGTTTAATTTAATTTAATTTAATTTAATTGAATTTAATTTAATTTAACTGTTTAATTTACTAACTGTCTAATCAATAATCCCAACTGTCCCATTTAGATTACTCACTGTCTAATCAATAATCCCAACTGTCCCATTTAGTTTACTCACTGTCTAATCAATAATCCCAACTGTCCCATTTACTTTACTAACTGTTTAATCAATAATCCCAATTGTCCAATACACTTTACTAACTGTCTAATCAATAATCCCAACTGTCCCATTTACTTTATTCACTGTCTAATCAACAATCCCAACTGTCCCATTTCCTTTACTAACTGTCTAATCAACAATCCCAACTGTCCCATTTACTTTACTCACTGTCTAATCAATAATCCCAATTGTCCCATTTACTTTACTCACTGTCCAAACAATAATCCCAACTGTCCCATTTACTTTATTAATTTTCTACTCAATAATCCCAACTGTCCCATTTACTTTACTAATTGTCTAATCAATAATCCCAACTGTCCCATATACTTTACTAACTGTCTAATCAATAATCCCAACTGTCCCATTTACTTTATTAATTTTCTACTCAATAATCCCAATTGTCCCATTTACTTTACTAATTGTCTAATCAATAATCCCAACTGTCCCATTTACATTATTCACTGTCTAATCAATAATCCCAACTGTCCCATTTACTTTACTCACTGTCTAATCAACAATCCCAACTGTCCCATTTACTTTACTCACTGTCTAATCAACAATCCCAACTGTCCCATTTACTTTACTAACTGTCTAATCAATAATCCCAACTGTCCCATTTACTTTACTAACTGTCTAATCAACAATCCCAACTGTCCCATTTACTTTACTCACTATCAAATCAACAATCCCAACTGTCCCATTTACTTTACTAACTGTCTAATCAATAATCCCTACTGTCCCATATACTTTACTAACTGTCTAATCAATAATCCCAACTGTCCCATTTACTTCACTAACTGTCCAATCAATAATCCAAACTGTCCCATTTTCGTTACTCACTGTCTAATCAACAATCCCAACTGTCCCATTTACTTTATTAACTGTCTAATCAAGAATCCCAACAGTCCCATTTAGTTTACTCACTGTCTAATCAACAATCCCAACTGTCCCATTTACTTTACTCACTGTCTAATCAATAATGCCAATTGTCCCATTTACTTTACTCACTGTCTAATCAATAATCCCAACTGTCCCATTTACTTTTCTAACTGTCTAATCAATAATCCCAACTGTCCCATATACTTTACTAACTGTCTAATCAATAATCCCAACTGTCCCATTTACTTTACTAACTGTCCAATCAATAATCCCAACTGTCCCATTTACGTTACTCACTGTCTAATCAACAATCCCAACTGTCCCATTTACTTTACTAACTGTCTAATCAATAATCCCAAAAGTCCCATTTAGTTTACTCACTGTCTAATCAACAATCCCAACTGTCCCATTTACTTTACTCACTGTCTAATCAATAATCCCAATTGACCGATATACACTTTATTGATTTTCTACTCACTAATCCCAACTGTACAATACACTCTAGTAACTGTCTAATCAATAATCCCAATTGTCCAATACACTTCACTAGCCGCCTAATCAATTATCCCAACTGTCCCATTTACTTCATTAATTTTCTACTCAATAATCCCAACTGTCCCATTTTCTTTACAGTCTAATCAATAATTCCAACTGTCCCATTTACTTTATTAATTTTCTACTCAATAATCCCAACTGTCCCATTTACTTTACTAACTGTCTAATCAATAATCCCAACTGTCCCATATACTTTACTAACTGTCTAATCAATAATCCCAACTGTCCCATTTACTTTATTAATTTTCTACTCAATAATCCCAACTGTCCCATTTACTTTACTAACTCTCTAATCAATAATCCCAACTGTCCCATTTACTTTATTAATTTTCTACTCAATAATCCCAACTGTCCCATTTACTTTACTAACTCTCTAATCAATAATCCCAACTGTCCCATTTACTTTATTAATTTTCTACTCAATAATCCCAACTGTCCCATTTACTTTACTCACTGTCTAATCAATAATCCCAACTGTCCCATATACTTTACTAACTGTCTAATCAATAATCCCTTCTGTCCCATTTACTTTATTCACTGTCTAATCAATAATCCCAACTGTCCCATTTACTTACCTCACTGTCTAATCAACAATCCCAAGTGTCCCATTTACTTTACTCACTGTCTAATCAATAATCCCAACTGACCCATTTACTTTACTAACTGTCTAATCAATAATCCCAACTGTCCCATTTACTTTACTCACTGTGTAATCAACAATCCCAACTGTCCCATTTACTTTACTCACTGTCTAATCAACAATCCCAACTGTCCCATTTACTTTACTAACTGTCTAATCAATAATCCCAACTGTCCCATTTACTTTACTAACTGTCTAATCAACAATCCCAACTGTCCCATTTACTTTACTCACTCTCAAATCAACAATCCCAACTGTCCCATTTACTTTACTCACTGTCTAATCAACAATCCCAACTATCCCATATACTTTACTAACTGTCTAATCAATAATCCCAACTGTCCCATTTACTTCACTAACTGTCCAATCAATAATCCCAACTGTCCCATTTACGTTACTCACTGTCTAATCAACAATCCCAACTGTCCCATTTACTTTACTAACTGTCTAATCAAGAATCCGAACAGTCCCATTTAGTTTACTCACTGTCTAATCAACAATCCCATCTGTCCCATTTACTTTACTCACTGTCTAATCAATAATCCCAATTGTCCCATTTACTTTACTCACTGTCTAATCAATAATCCCAACTGTCCCATTTACTCTACTAACTGTCTGATCAATAATCCCAACTGTCCCATATACTTTACTAACTGTCTAATCAATAATCCCAACTGTCCCATTTACTTTACTAACTGTCCAATCAATAATCCGAACTGTCCCATTTACTTTACTCACTCTCAAATCAACAATCCCAACTGTCCCATCTATTTTACTAACTGTCTAATCAATAATCCCAACTGTCCCATTTAGTTTACTCACTGTCTAATCAACAATCCCGACTGTCCCATTTACTTTACTAACTCTTTAATTTAATTTAATTTAATTTAATTGAATTTAATTTAATTTAACTGTTTAATTTACTAACTGTCTAATCAATAATCCCAACTGTCCCATTTAGATTACTCACTGTCTAATCAATAATCCCAACTGTCCCATTTAGTTTACTCACTGTCTAATCAATAATCCCAACTGTCCCATTTACTTTACTAACTGTTTAATCAATAATCCCAATTGTCCAATACACTTTACTAACTGTCTAATCAATAATCCCAACTGTCCCATTTACTTTATTCACTGTCTAATCAACAATCCCAACTGTCCCATTTCCTTTACTAACTGTCTAATCAACAATCCCAACTGTCCCATTTACTTTACTCACTGTCTAATCGATAATCCCAATTGTCCCATTTACTTTACTCACTGTCTAATCAACAAACCCAACTGTCCCATTTACTTTACTCACTGTCTAATCAATAATCCCAACTGTCCCATTTACTTTACTAACTGTTTAATCAATAATCCCAATTGTCCAATACACTTTACTAACTGTCTAATCAATAATCCCAATAATCCCAGTGGATAAAGTTGTTAAGAAGGCTTATGGAGTCTTAGCTTTTATTGGTAGGGGGATTGAATTTAGGAGCCGCAGCATCATGTTGCAGCTGTACAAAACTCTAGTGCGGCCGCACTTGGAGTATTGAGTGCAGTTCTGGTCCCCACATTATAAGAAAGATGTGGAGGCATTGGAGAGGGTACAGAGGAGGTTTACCAGGATGTTGCCTGGTATGGAGGGCAGGTCCTATGAAGAGAGTTGAAGGATTTGAGGTTGTTTTCGTTAGAAAGGAGGCGGCTAAGAGGGGATCTTATTGAAGCATATAAGATGATTAGAGGTTTAGATAGGGTGGACAGTGATAGCCTTTCTCCTAGGATGGAGAAAGCTAGCACGAGGGGACACAGCTTTAAATTAAGGGGTATGAGTTATAGGACGGATATCAGAGGTAGGTTCTTTACTAAAAGAGTGATTAGGGAATGGAATGCCCTGCCTGCAGCTGTTGTAGATGCGCCAAGTTTGGTGGCGTTTAAGAGGTTAATTGATAAGTATATGGATGGGAAGGGAATGGTTTAGTTAGGAGGGGCATTGCTTTTTATTTTGGTCGGCACAACATCGAAGGCCGAAGGGCCTGTTCTGTGCTGTATTGTTCTATGTTCTATGTTCTAATTGTCCCATTTACTTTACTCACTGTCTAATCAACAATCCCCACTGTCCCATTTACTTTACTCACTGTCTAATCAATAATCCCAATTGTCCCATTTACTTTACTCACTGTCTAATCAATAATACCAACTGTCCCCTTTACTTTACTCACTGTCTACTCAATAATCCCAACTGTCCCATATACTTTATTAATTTTTTACTCAATAATCCCAACTGTCCCACATACTTTACTAACTGTTTAATCAATAATCCCAACTCTCCCATATATTTGCTAACTGTCTAATAAATAATCCCAACTGTCCAATGCACTTTACTAACTGTCTAATCAATAATCCCAACTGTCCCATATACTTTATTAATTTTCTACTCAATAATACCAACTGTCCCATATACTTTGCTAACTGTCTAATAAATAATCCCAACTGTCCAATGCACTTTACTAACTGTCTACTCAATAATCCCAATTGTCCCATTTACTTTACTAACTGTCTAATCAATAATCACAACTGTCCCATTTAATTTACTCACTGTCTAATCAATAATCCCAACTGTCCCATTTAAATTAGTCACTGTCTAATCAACAATCCCAACTGTCCCATTTACTTTACTCACTGTCTAATCAATAATCCCAACTGACCCATTTACTTTACTAACTGTCTAATCAACAATCCCAACTGTCCCATTTACTTTACTCACTGTCTAATCAACAATCCCAACTGTCCCATTTACTTTACTAACTGTCTAATCAATAATCCCAACTGTCCCATTTACTTTACTAACTGTCTAATCAACAATCCCAACTGTCCCATTTACTTTACTCACTCTCAAATCAACAATCCCAACTGTCCCATTTACTTTACTAACTGTCTAATCAATAATCCCAACTGTCCCATATACTTTACTAACTGTCTAATCAATAATCCCAACTGTCCCATTTACTTCACTAACTGTCCAATCAATAATCCCAACTGTCCCATTTACGTTACTCACTGTCTAATCAACAATCCCAACTGTCCCATTGACTTTACTAACTGTCTAATCAATAATCCCAACAGTCCCATTTAGTTTACTCACTGTCTAATCAACAATCCCAACTGTCCCATTTACTTTACTCACTGTCTAATCAATAATCCCAATTGTCCCATTTACTTTACTCACTGTCTAATCAATAATCCCAACTGTCCCATTTACTTTACTGTCTAATCAATAATCCCAACTGTCCTATATACTTTACTAACTGTCGAATCAATAATCCCAACTGTCCCATTTACTTTACTAACTGTCCAATCAATAATCCCAACTGTCCCATTTACGTTACTCACTGTCTAATCAACAATCCCAACTGTCCCATTTACTTTACTAACTGTCTAATCAATAATCCCAACAGTCCCATTTAGTTTACTCACTGTCTAATCAACAATCCCAACTGTCCCATTTACTTTACTCACTGTCTAATCAATAATCCCCATTGTCCCATTTACTTTTCTCACTGTTTAATCAATAATCCCAACTGTCCCATTTACTTTACTAACTGTCTAATCAAAAATCCCAACTGTCCCATTTACTTTACTCACTGTCTAATCAACAATCCCAACTGTCCCATTTACTTTACTCACTGTCTAATCAACAATCCCAACTGTCCCATTTACTTTACTAACTGTCTAATCAATAATCCGAACTGTCCCATTTACTTTACTCACTCTCAAATCAAGAATCCCAACTGTCCCATTTACTTTACTAACTGTCTAATCAATAATCCCAACTGTCCCATTTAGTTTACTCACTGTCTTTTCAACAATCCCAACTGTCCCATTTACATTACTAACTGTTTAATTTAATTTAATTGAATTTAATTTAATTTAATTTAACTGTTTAATTTACTAACTGTCTAATCAATAATCCCAACTGTCCCATTTAGTTTACTCACTGTCTAATCAATAATCCCAACTGTCCCATTTACTTTACTCACTGTCTAATCAACAATCCCAACTGTCCCATTTACTTTACTCACTGTCTAATCAATAATCCCAACTGTCCCATTTACTTTACTAACTGTCTAATCAATAATCCGAACTGTCCCATTTACTTTACTCACTCTCAAATCAAGAATCCCAACTGTCCCATTTACTTTACTAACTGTCTAATCAATAATCCCAACTGTCCCATTTAGTTTACTCACTGTCTTTTCAACAATCCCAATTGTCCCATTTACTTTACTAACTGTCTAATCAATAATCCCAACTGTCCAATACACTTTACTAACTGTCTAATCAATAATCCGAATTGTTCCATTTACGTTACTAACTGTTTAATCAATAATCCCAACTGTCCCATATACTTTACTCACTGTCTAATCAATAATCCCAGCTGTCCCATTTATTTACTAACTGTCTAATCAATAATCCCAACTGTCCAATACACTTTACTAACTGTCTAATCAATAATCCCAACTGTCCCATTTACTTTACTCACTGTCTAATCAATAATCCCAACTGTCCCATTTACTTTACTAACTGTCTAATCAATAATCCCAACTGTCCCATTTACTTTACTCACTGTCTAATCAATAATCCCAACTGTCCCATTTACTTTACTCACTGTCTAATCAATAATCCCAACTGTACCATTTACTTTACTCACTGTCTAATCAATAATCCCAACTGTCCAATACACTTTACTAACTGTCTAATCAATAATCCCAACTGACCAATACACTATACTAACTGTCTAATCAATAATCCCAACTGTCCAATACACTTTACTAACTTTCTAATCAATAATCCCAACTGCCCCATACACTTTACTAACTGTCTAATCAATAATCCCAACTGCCCCATACACTTTACTAACTGTCTAATCAATAATCCCAATTGTCCCATTTACTTTACTCACTATCTAATCAATAATCCCAACTGTCCCATTTACTTTACTAATTGTCTAATCAATAATCCCAACTGTCCCATTTACTTTACTCACTGTCTAATCAATAATCCCAACTCTCCCATTTACTTTACTCACTGTCTAATCAATAATCCCAACTGTACCATTTACTTTAATCACTGTCTAATCAATAATCCAAACGGTACCATTTACTTTACTCACTGTCTAATCAATAATCCCAACTGTCCAATACACTTTACTAACTGTCTAATCAATAATCCCAACTGACCAATACACTATACTAACTGTCTAATCAATAATCCCAACTGTCCAATACACTTTACTAACTTTCTAATCAATAATCCCAACTGCCCCATACACTTTACTAACTGTCTAATCAATAATCCCAATTGTCCCATTTACTTTACTCACTATCTAATCAATAATCCCAACTGTTCACATTTACTTTTCGCACTGTCTAATCAATAATTCCAACTGTCCCATTTACTTTACTCACTGTCTAATCAACAATCCCAACTGTCCCATTTACTTTAATCACTGTCTAATCAATAATCCCAACTGTCCAATACACTTTACTAACTGTCTAATCAATAATCCCAACTGTCCCATTTACTTTACTCACTGTCTAATCAATAATCCCAGCTGTCCCATTTACTTTACTAACTGTCAAATCAATAATCCCAACTGTCCCATTTACTTTACTCAGTGTCTAATCAATAATCCCAACTGTCCCATTTACTTTACTCACTTTCTAATCAATAATCCCAACTGTACCATTTACTTTAATCACTGTCTAATCAATAATCCCAACTGTCCAATACACTTTACTAACTGTCTAATCAATAATCCCAACTGTCCAATACACCTTACTAACTGTCTAATCATTAATCCCAATTGTCTCATTTACTTTATTAAATTTCTAATCAATAATCCCAACTGCCCCATACACTTTACTAACTGTCTAATCAATAATCCCAACTGTCCCATATACTTTACTAACTGTCTAATCAATAATCCCAACTGTCCCATTTACTTTACTAACTGTCCAATCAATAATCCCAACTGTCCCATTTACGTTACTCACTGTCTAATCAACAATCCCAACTGTCCCATTTACTTTACTAACTGTCTAATCAATAATCCCAAAAGTCCCATTTAGTTTACTCACTGTCTAATCAACAATCCCAACTGTCCCATTTACTTTACTCACTGTCTAATCAACAATCCCAACTGTCCCATTTACTTTACTAACTGTCTAATCAATAATCCCAACTGTCCCATTTACTTTACTAACTGTCTAATCAACAATCCCAACTGTCCCATTTACTTTACTCACTCTCAAATCAACAATCCCAACTGTCCCATTTACTTCACTCACTGTCTAATCAACAATCCCAACTGTCCCATATACTTTACTAACTGTCTAATCAATAATCCCAACTGTCCCATTTACGTTACTCACTGTCTAATCAACAATCCCAACTGTCCCATTTACTTTACTAACTGTGTAATCAATAATCCCAACAGTCCCATTTAGTTTACTCACTGTCTAATCAACAATCCCATCTGTCCCATTTACTTTACTCACTGTCTAGTCAATAATCCCAATTGTCCCATTTACTTTACTCACTGTCTAATCAATAATCCCAACTGTCCCATTTACTTTACTAACTGTCTAATCAATAATCCCAACTGTCCCATATACTTTACTAACTGTCTAATCAATAATCCCAACTGTCCCATTTACTTTACTAACTGTCCAATCAATAATCCGAACTGTCCCATTTACTTTACTCACTCTCAAATCAACAATCCCAACTGTCCCATTTACTTTACTAACTGTCTAATCAATAAACCCAACTGTCCCATTTAGTTTACTCAATGTCTAATCAACAATCCCGACTGTCCCATTTACTTTACTAACAGTTTAATTTAATTTAATTTAATTTAATTGAATTTAATTTAATTTAACTGTTTAATTTACTAACTGTCTAATCAATAATCCCAACTGTCCCATTTAGATTACTCACTGTCTAATCAATAATCCCAACTGTCCCATTTAGTTTACTCACTGTCTAATCAATAATCCCAACTGTCCCATTTACTTTACTAACTGTTTAATCAATAATCCCAATTGTCCAATACACTTTACTAACTGTCTAATCAATAATCCCAACTGTCCCATTTACTTTATTCACTGTCTAATCAACAATCCCAACTGTCCCATTTCCTTTACTAACTGTCTAATCAACAATCCCAACTGTCCCATTTACTTTACTCACTGTCTAATCAATAATCCCAATTGTCCCATTTACTTTACTCACTGTCCAATCAATAATCCCAACTGTCCCATTTACTTTATTAATTTTCTACTCAATAATCCCAACTGTCCCATTTACTTTACTAATTGTCTAATCAATAATCCCAACTGTCCCATATACTTTACTAACTGTCTAATCAATAATCCCAACTGTCCCATTTACTTTATTAATTTTCTACTCAATAATCCCAATTGTCCCATTTACTTTACTAATTGTCTAATCAATAATCCCAACTGTCCCATTTACATTATTCACTGTCTAATCAATAATCCCAACTGTCCCATTTACTTTACTCACTGTCTAATCAACAATCCCAACTGTCCCATTTACTTTACTCACTGTCTAATCAATAATCCCAACTGTCCCATTTACTTTACTAACTGTCTAATCAATAATCCCAACTGTCCCATTTACTTTACTCACTGTCTAATCAACAATCCCAACTGTCCCATTTACTTTACTCACTGTCTAATCAACAATCCCAACTGTCCCATTTACTTTACTAACTGTCTAATCAATAATCCCAACTGTCCCATTTACTTTACTAACTGTCTAATCAACAATCCCAACTGTCCCATTTACTTTACTCACTCTCAAATCAACAATCCCAACTGTCCCATTTACTTTACTAACTGTCTAATCAATAATCCCTACTGTCCCATATACTTTACTAACTGTCTAATCAATAATCCCAACTGTCCCATTTACTTCACTAACTGTCCAATCAATAATCCAAACTGTCCCATTTTCGTTACTCACTGTCTAATCAACAATCCCAACTGTCCCATTTACTTTATTAACTGTCTAATCAAGAATCCCAACAGTCCCATTTAGTTTATTCACTGTCTAATCAACAATCCCAACTGTCCCATTTACTTTACTCACTGTCTAATCAATAATGCCAATTGTCCCATTTACTTTACTCACTGTCTAATCAATAATCCCAACTGTCCCATTTACTTTTCTAACTGTCTAATCAATAATCCCAACTGTCCCATATACTTTACTAACTGTCTAATCAATAATCCCAACTGTCCCATTTACTTTACTAACTGTCTAATCAATAATCCCAACTGTCCCATTTACTTTACTAACTGTCTAATCAATAATCCCAACTGTCCCATTTACTTTACTCACTGTCTAATCAACAATCCCAACTGTCCCATTTACTTTACTCACTGTCTAATCAATAATCCCACTGTCCATTATTTACTCATTCTAATCAAAATCCATTGACCGATATACACTTTATTGATTTTCTACTCACTAATCCCAACTGTACAATACACTCTAGTAACTGTCTAATCAATAATCCCAATTGTCCAATACACTTCACTAGCCGCCTAATCAATTATCCCAACTGTCCCATTTACTTCATTAATTTTCTACTCAATAATCCCAACTGTCCCATTTACTTTACTGTCTAATCAATAATCCCAACTGTCCCATTTACTTTATTAATTTTCTACTCAATAATCCCAACTGTCCCATTTACTTTACTAACTGTCTAATCAATAATCCCAACTGTCCCATATACTTTACTAACTGTCTAATCAATAATCCCAACTGTCCCATTTACTTTATTAATTTTCTACTCAATAATCCCAACTGTCCCATTTACTTTACTCACTCTCTAATCAATAATCCCAACTGTCCCATTTACTTTATTAATTTTCTACTCAATAATCCCAACTGTCCCATTTACTTTACTCACTGTCTAATCAATAATCCCAACTGTCCCATATACTTTACTAACTGTCTAATCAATAATCCCTTCTGTCCCATTTACTTTATTCACTGTCTAATCAATAATCCCAACTGTCCCATTTACTTCACTGTCTAATCAACAATCCCAAGTGTCCCATTTACTTTACTCACTGTCTAATCAATAATCCCAACTGTCCCATTTACTTTACTAACTGTCTAATCAATAATCCCAACTGTCCCATTTACTTTACTCACTGTGTAATCAACAATCCCAACTGTCCCATTTACTTTACTCACTGTCTAATCAACAATCCCAACTGTCCCATTTACTTTACTAACTGTCTAATCAATAATCCCAACTGTCCCATTTACTTTACTAACTGTCTAATCAACAATCCCAACTGTCCCATTTACTTTACTCACTCTCAAATCAACAATCCCAACTGTCCCATTTACTTTACTCACTGTCTAATCAACAATCCCAACTGTCCCATATACTTTACTAACTGTCTAATCAATAATCCCAACTGTCCCATTTACTTCACTAACTGTCCAATCAATAATCCCAACTGTCCCATTTACGTTACTCACTGTCTAA
Organism: Sphyrna mokarran; assembly: GCA_024679065.1. NCBI lineage: Eukaryota > Metazoa > Chordata > Chondrichthyes > Carcharhiniformes > Carcharhinidae > Sphyrna > Sphyrna mokarran. Next base: position 13,295 of record JAGIQG010000445.1, read on the forward strand.
TCAACAATCCCAACTGTCCCATTTACTTTACTAACTGTCTAATCAAGAATCCGAACAGTCCCATTTAGTTTACTCACTGTCTAATCAACAATCCCATCTGTCCCATTTACTTTACTCACTGTCTAATCAATAATCCCAATTGTCCCATTTACTTTACTCACTGTCTAATCAATAATCCCAACTGTCCCATTTACTCTACTAACTGTCTGATCAATAATCCCAACTGTCCCATATACTTTACTAACTGTCTAATCAATAATCCCAACTGTCCCATTTACTTTACTAACTGTCCAATCAATAATCCGAACTGTCCCATTTACTTTACTCACTCTCAAATCAACAATCCCAACTGTCCCATCTATTTTACTAACTGTCTAATCAATAATCCCAACTGTCCCATTTAGTTTACTCACTGTCTAATCAACAATCCCGACTGTCCCATTTACTTTACTAACTCTTTAATTTAATTTAATTTAATTGAATTGAATTTAATTTAATTTAACTGTTTAATTTACTAACTGTCTAATCAATAATCCCAACTGTCCCATTTAGATTACTCACTGTCTAATCAATAATCCCAACTGTCCCATTTAGTTTACTCACTGTCTAATCAATAATCCCAACTGTCCCATTTACTTTACTAACTGTTTAATCAATAATCCCAATTGTCCCATACACTTTACTAACTGTCTAATCAATAATCCCAACTGTCCCATTTACTTTATTCACTGTCTAATCAACAATCCCAACTGTCCCATTTCCTTTACTAACTGTCTAATCAACAATCCCAACTGTCCCATTTACTTTACTCACTGTCTAATCGATAATCCCAATTGTCCCATTTACTTTACTCACTGTCTAATCAACAAACTCAACTGTCCCATTTACTTTACTCACTGTCTAATCAATAATCCCAACTGTCCCATTTACTTTACTAACTGTTTAATCAATAATCCCAATTGTCCAATACACTTTACTAACTGTCTAATCAATAATCCCAATTGTCCCATTTACTTTACTCACTGTCTAATCAACAATCCCCACTGTCCCATTTACTTTACTCACTGTCTAATCAATAATCCCAATTGTCCCATTTACTTTACTCACTGTCTAATCAATAATACCAACTGTCCCCTTTACTTTACTCACTGTCTACTCAATAATCCCAACTGTCCCATATACTTTATTAATTTTTTACTCAATAATCCCAACTGTCCCACATACTTTACTAACTGTTTAATCAATAATCCCAACTCTCCCATATATTTGCTAACTGTCTAATAAATAATCCCAACTGTCCAATGCACTTTACTAACTGTCTAATCAATAATCCCAACTGTCCCATATACTTTATTAATTTTCTACTCAATAATACCAACTGTCCCATATACTTTGCTAACTGTCTAATAAATAATCCCAACTGTCCAATGCACTTTACTAACTGTCTACTCAATAATCCCAATTGTCCCATTTACTTTACTAACTGTCTAATCAATAATCACAACTGTCCCATTTACTTTACTCACTGTCTAATCAATAATCCCAACTGTCCCATTTAAATTAGTCACTGTCTAATCAACAATCCCAACTGTCCCATTTACTTTACTCACTGTCTAATCAATAATCCCAACTGACCCATTTACTTTACTGTCTAATCAACAATCCCAACTGTCCCATTTACTTTACTCACTGTCTAATCAACAATCCCAACTGTCCCATTTACTTTACTAACTGTCTTTAATCAATAATCCCAACTGTCCCATTTACTTTACTAACTGTCTAATCAACAATCCCAACTGTCCCATTTACTTTACTCACTCTCAAATCAACAATCCCAACTGTCCCATTTACTTTACTAACTGTCTAATCAATAATCCCAACTGTCCCATATACTTTACTAACTGTCTAATCAATAATCCCAACTGTCCCATTTACTTCACTAACTGTCCAATCAATAATCCCAACTGTCCCATTTACGTTACTCACTGTCTAATCAACAATCCCAACTGTCCCATTGACTTTACTAACTGTCTAATCAATAATCCCAACAGTCCCATTTAGTTTACTCACTGTCTAATCAACAATCCCAACTGTCCCATTTACTTTACTCACTGTCTAATCAATAATCCCAATTGTCCCATTTACTTTACTCACTGTCTAATCAATAATCCCAACTGTCCCATTTACTTTACTGTCTAATCAATAATCCCAACTGTCCTATATACTTTACTAACTGTCGAATCAATAATCCCAACTGTCCCATTTACTTTACTAACTGTCCAATCAATAATCCCAACTGTCCCATTTACGTTACTCACTGTCTAATCAACAATCCCAACTGTCCCATTTACTTTACTAACTGTCTAATCAATAATCCCAACAGTCCCATTTAGTTTACTCACTGTCTAATCAACAATCCCAACTGTCCCATTTACTTTACTCACTGTCTAATCAATAATCCCCATTGTCCCATTTACTTTTCTCACTGTTTAATCAATAATCCCAACTGTCCCATTTACTTTACTAACTGTCTAATCAAAAATCCCAACTGTCCCATTTACTTTACTCACTGTCTAATCAACAATCCCAACTGTCCCATTTACTTTACTCACTGTCTAATCAACAATCCCAACTGTCCCATTTACTTTACTAACTGTCTAATCAATAATCCGAACTGTCCCATTTACTTTACTCACTCTCAAATCAAGAATCCCAACTGTCCCATTTACTTTACTAACTGTCTAATCAATAATCCCAACTGTCCCATTTAGTTTACTCACTGTCTTTTCAACAATCCCAACTGTCCCATTTACATTACTAACTGTTTAATTTAATTTAATTGAATTTAATTTAATTTAATTTAACTGTTTAATTTACTAACTGTCTAATCAATAATCCCAACTGTCCCATTTAGTTTACTCACTGTCTAATCAATAATCCCAACTGTCCCATTTACTTTACTCACTGTCTAATCAACAATCCCAACTGTCCCATTTACTTTACTCACTGTCTAATCAACAATCCCAACTGTCCCATTTACTTTACTAACTGTCTAATCAATAATCCGAACTGTCCCATTTACTTTACTCACTCTCAAATCAAGAATCCCAACTGTCCCATTTACTTTACTAACTGTCTAATCAATAATCCCAACTGTCCCATTTAGTTTACTCACTGTCTTTTCAACAATCCCAACTGTCCCATTTACATTACTAACTGTTTAATTTAATTTAATTGAATTTAATTTAATTTAATTTAACTGTTTAATTTACTAACTGTCTAATCAATATTCCCAACTGTCCCATTTAGTTTACTCACTGTCTAATCAATAATCCCAACTGTCCCATTTAGTTTACTCACTGTCTAATCAATAATCCCAACTGTCCCATTTACTTTACTAAGTGTTTAATCAATAATCCCAATTGTCCAATACACTTTACTAACTGTCTAATCAATAATCCCAACTGTCCCATTTACTTTACTCACTGTCTAATCAACAATCCCAACTGTCCCATTTACTTTACTAACTGTCTAATCAACAATCCCAACTGTCCCATTTACTTTACTCACTGTCTAATCAATAATCCCAACTGTCCCATTTACTTTACTCACTGTCTAATCAACAATCCCAACTGTCCCATTTACTTTACTCACTGTCTAATCAATAATCCCAACTGTCCCATTTACTTTACTAACTGTTTAATCAATAATCCCAATTGTCCAATACACTTTACTAACTGTCTAATCAATAATCCCAATGTCCCTTTTACTTTACTCACTGTCTAATCAACAATCCCCACTGTCCCATTTACTTTACTCACTGTCTAACCAATAATCCCAATTGTCCCATTTACTTTACTCACTGTCTAATCAATAATCCCAACTGTCCCATTTCCTTTACTCACTGTCTAATCAATAATCCCCATTGTCCCATGTACTTTACTCACTGTCTAATCAATAATCCCAACTGTCCCATTTACATTACTAACTGTCTAATCAATAATCCCAACTGTCCCATTTACTTTACTCACTGTCTAATCAACAATCCCAACTGTCCTATTTACTTTACTCACTGTCTAATCAACAATCCAAACTGTCCCATTTACTTTACTAACTGTCTAATCAATTATCCGAACTTTCCCATTTACTTTACTCACTCACAAATCAACAATCCCAACTGTCCAATTTACTTTACTAACTGTCTAATCAATAATCCCAACTGTCCCATTTAGTTTACTCATTGTCTAATCAACAATCCCAACTGTCCCATTTACTTTACTAACTGTTTAATTTAATTTAATTGAATTGAATTGAATTTAATTTAATTTAACTGTTTAATTTACAAACTGTCTAATCAATAATCCCAACTGTCCCATTTAGTTTACTCACTGTCTAATCAATAATCCCAACTGTCCCATTTAGTTTACTCACTGTCTAATCAATAATCCCAACTGTCCCATTTACTTTACTAACTGTTTAATCAATAATCCCAATTGTCCAATACACTTTAATAACTGTCTAATCAACAATCCCAACTGTCCCATTTACTTTACTAACTGTCTAATCAATAATCCCAACTGACCCATTTACTTTACTAACTGTCGAATCAATAATCCCAACTGTCCCATTTACTTTACTCACTGTCTAATCAACAATCCCAACTGTCCCATTTACTTTACTCACTGTCTAATCAACAATCCCAACAGTCCCATTTACTTTACTAACTGTCTAATCAATAATCCCAACTGTCCCATTTACTTTACTAACTATCTAATCAACAATCCCAACTGTCCCAATTACTTTACTCACTCTCAAATCAACAATCCCAACTGTCCCATTTACTTTACTAACTGTCTAATCAATAATCCCAACTGTCCCATTTAGTTTACTCACTGTCTAATCAACAATCCCGACTGTCGCATTTACTTTACTAACTGTTTAATTTAATTGAATTGAATTGAATTTAATTTAATTTAATTTAACTGTTTTATTTACTAACTGTCTAATCAATAATCCCAACTGTCCCATTTAGTTTACTCACTGTCTAATCAATAATCCCAACTGTCCCATTTAGTTTACTCACTGTCTAATCAATAATCCCAACCTTCCCATTTACTTTACTAACTGTTTAATCAATAATACCAATTGTCCAATACACTTTACTAACTGTCTAATCAATAATCCCAACTGTCCCATTTACTTTACTCACTGTCTAATCAACAATCCCAACTGTCCCATTTACTTTACTAACTGTCTAATCAACAATCCCAACTGTCCCATTTACGTTACTCACTGTCTAATCAATAATCACAATTGTCCCATTTACTTTACACACTGTCTAATCAACAATCCCAACTGTCCCATTTACTTTACTCACTGTCTAATCAATAATCCCAACTGTCCCATTTACTTTACTAACTGTTTAATCAATAATCCCAATTGTCCAATACACTTTACTAACTGTCTAATCAGTAATCCCAATTGTCCCATTTACTTTACTCACTGTCTAATCAACAATCCCCACTGTCCCATTTACTTTACTCACTGTCTAATCAATAATCCCAATTGTCCCATTTACTTTACTCACTGTCTAATCAATAATCCCAACTGTCCCATTTACTTTACTCACTGTCTACTCAATAATCCCAACTGTCCCATATACTTTATTAATTTTTTACTCAATAATCCTAACTGTCCCACATACTTTACTAACTGTTTAATCAATATTCCCAACTGTCCCATATACTTTGCTAACTCTCTAATAAATAATCCCAACAGTCCATTGCACTTTACTAACTGTCTACTCAATAATCCAAATTGTCCCATTTACTTTACTAACTGTCTAATCAATAATCACAACAGTCCCATTTACTTTACTCAGTGTCTAATCAAAAATCCCAACTGTCCCATTTAAACAAGTCACTGTCTAATCAACAATCCGAACAGTCCCATTTACTTTACTCACTGTCTAATCAATAATCCCAACTGACCCATTTACTTTACTAACTGTCTAATCAACAATCCCAACTGTCCCTTTTACTTTACTCACTGTCTAATCAACAATCCCAACTGTCCCATTTACTTTACTAACTGTCTAATCAATAATCCCAACTGTCCCATTTACTTTACTAACTGTCTAATCAACAATCCCAACTGTCCCATTTACTTTACTCACTCTCAAATCAACAATCCCAACTGTCCCATTTACTTTACTAACTGTCTAATCAATAATCCCAACTGTCCCATATACTTTACTAACTGTCTAATCAATAATCCCAACTGTCCCATTTACTTCACTAACTGTCCAATCAATAATCCCAAATGTCTCATTTACGTTACTCACTGTCTAATCAACAATCCCAACTGTCCCATTTACTTTACTAACTGTCTAATCAATAATCCCAACAGTCCCATTTAGTTTACTCACTGTCTAATCAACAATCCCAACTGTCCCATTTACTTTACTCACTGTCTAATCAATAATCCCAATTGTCCCATTTACTTTACTCACTGTCTAATCAATAATCCCAACTGTCCCATTTACTTTACTAACTGTCTAATCAATAATCCCAACTGTCCCATATACATTACTAACTGTCTAATCAATAATCCCAACTGTCCCATTTACTTTACTTACTGTCCAATGAATAATCCCAACTGTCCCATTTACGTTATTCACTGTCTAATCAACAATCCCAACTGTCCCATTTACTTTACTAACTGTCTAATCAATAATCCCAACAGTCCCATTTAGTTTACTCACTGTCTAATCAATAATCCCAACTGTCCCATTTACTTTACTAACTGTCTAATCAATAATCCCAACTATCCCATTTACTTTACTCACTGTCTAATCAACAATCCCAACTGTCCCATTTACTTTACTCACTGTCTAATCAACAATCCCAACTGTCCCATTTTCTTTACTAACTGTTTAATTTAATTGAATTGAATTGAATTTAATTTAATTTAATTTAACTGTTTAATTTACTAACTGTCGAATCAATAATCCCAACTGTCCCATTTAGTTTACTCACTGTCTAATCAATAATCCCAACTGTCCCATTTTGTTTACTCACTGTCTAATCAATAATCCCAACTGTCCCATTTACTTTACGAACTGTTTAATCAATAATCCCAATTGTCCAATACACTTTACTAACTGTCTAATCAACAATCCCAACTGTCCCATTTACATTTCTCACTGTCTAATCAATAATCCCAACTGTCCCATTTACTTTACTCACTGTCTAATCAACAATCCCAAATGTCCCATTTACTTTACTCACTGTCTAATCAATAATCCCAACTGTCCCATTTACTTTACTAACTGTTTAATCAACAATCCCAATTGTCCAATACACTTTACTAACTGTCTAATCAATAATCCCAATTGTCCCATTTACTTTACTCACTGTCTAATCAACAATCCCCACTTTCCCATTTACTTTACTTACTGTCTAATCAATAATCCCAATTGTCCCATTTACTTTACTCACTGTCTAATCAATAATCCCAACTGTCCCATTTACTTTACTCACTGTCTACTCAATAATCCCAACTGTCCCATAAACTTTATTAATTTTTTACTCAATAATCCCAACTGTCCCATATACTTTACTAACTGTTTAATCAATAATCCCAACTGTCCCATATATTTTGCTAACTGTCTAATACATAATCCCAACTGTCCAATGCACTTTACTAACTGTCTACTCAAGAATCCCAATTGTCCCATTTACTTTACTAACTGTCTAATCAATAATCCCAACTGTCCAATACACTTTACTAACTGTCTAATCAATAATCCCAATTGTTCCATTTACGTTACTAACTGTTTAATCAATAATCCCAACTGTCCCATATACTTTACTCACTGTCTAATCAATAATCCCAGCTGTCCCATTTATTTACTAACTGTCTAATCAATAATCCCAACTGTCCAATACACTTTACTAACTGTCTAATCAATAATCCCAACTGTCCCATTTACTTTACTCACTGTCTAATCAATAATCCCAACTGTCCCATTTACTTTACTCACTGTCTAATCAATAATCCCAACTGTCCCATTTACTTTACTAATTGTCTAATCAATAATCCCAACTGTCCCATTTACTTTACTCACTGTCTAATCAATAATCCCAACTCCCATTTACTTTACTCACTGTCTAATCAATAATCCCAACTGTACCATTTACTTTAATCACTGTCTAATCAATAATCCAAACTGTACCATTTACTTTACTCACTGTCTAATCAATAATCCCAACTGTCCAATACACTTTACTAACTGTCTAATCAATAATCCCAACTGTCCAATACACTTTACTAACTGTCTAATCAATAATCCCAACTGTCCAATACACTTTACTAACTTTCTAATCAATAATCCCAACTGCCCCATACACTTTACTAACTGTCTAATCAATAATCCCAACTGCCCCATACACTTTACTAACTGTCTAATCAATAATCCCAATTGTCCCATTTACTTTACTCACTGTCTAATCAATAATCCCAACTGTCCCATTTACTTTACTCACTGTCTAATCAATAATTCCAACTGTCCCATTTACTTTACTCACTGTCTAATCAATAATCCCAACTGTCCCATTTACTTTACTCACTGTCTAATCAATAATCCCAACTGTCCCATTTACTTTACTAACTGTCTAATCAATAATCCCAACTGTCCCATTTACTTTACTCACTGTCTAATCAATAATCCCAACTGTCCCATTTACTTTACTAACTGTCAAATCAATAATCCCAACTGTCCCATTTACTTTACTCAGTGTCTAATCAATAATCCCAACTGTCCCATTTACTTTACTCACTTTCTAATCAATAATCCCAACTGTACCATTTACTTTAATCAAACTGTCCTTTTACTACTGTCTAATCAATAATCCCAACTGTCCAATACACTTTACTAACTGTCTAATCAATAATCCCAACTGTCCAATACACCTTACTAACTGTCTAATCATTAATCCCAATTGTCTCATTTACTTTACTAAATTTCTAATCAATAATCCCAACTGCCCCATACACTTTACTAACTGTCTAATCAATAATCCCAACTGCCCCATACACTTTACTAACTGTCTAATCAATAATCCCAATTGTCCCATTTACTTTACTCACTGTCCAATCAATAATCCCAACTGTCCCATTTACTTTATTAATTTTCTACTCAATAATCCCAACTGTCCCATTTACTTTACTAACTGTCTAATCAATAATCCCAACTGTCCCATTTACTTTATTAATTTTCTACTCAATAATCCCAACTGTCCCATTTACTTTACTAACTCTCTAATCAATAATCCCAACTGTCCCATTTACTTTATTAATTTTCTTCTCAATAATCCCAACTATCCCATTTACTTTACTCACTGTCTAATCAATAATCCCAACTGTCCCATATACTTTACTAACTGTCTAATCAATAATCCCAACTGTCCCATTTACATTATTCACTAACTAATCAATAATCCCAACTGTCCCATTTACTTTACTCACTGTCTAATAAATAATGCCAATTGTCCCATTTACTTTACTCACTGTCTAATCATTAATCCCAACTGTCCCATTTACTTTACTAACTGTCTAATCAATAATCCCAACGGTCCCATATACTTTACTAACTGTCTAATCAATAATCCCAACTGTCCCATTTACTTTACTAACTGTCCAATCAATAATCCCAACTGTCCCATTTACGTTACTCACTGTCTAATCAACAATCCCAACTGTCCCATTTACTTTACTAACTGTCTAATCAATAATCCCAAAAGTCCCATTTAGTTTACTCACTGTCTAATCAACAATCCCAACTGTCCCATTTACTTTACTCACTGTCGAATCAACAATCCCAACTGTCCCATTTACTTTACTAACTGTCTAATCAATAATCCCAACTGTCCCATTTACTTTACTAACTGTCTAATCAACAATCCCAACTGTCCCATTTACTTTACTCACTGTCTAATCAACAATCCCAACTGTCCCATTTACTTCACTCACTGTCTAATCAACAATCCCAACTGTCCCATTTACTTTACTAACTGTCTAATCAATAATCCCAACTGTCCCATTTACTTTACTAACTGTCTAATCAATAATCCCAACTGTCCCATTTACTTTACTCACTGTCTAATCAACAATCCCAACTGTCCCATTTACTTTACTAACTGTCTAATCAATAATCCCAACAGTCCCATTTAGTTTACTCACTGTCTAATCAACAATCCCATCTGTCCCATTTACTTTACTCACTGTCTAATCAATAATCCCAACTGTCCCATTTACTTTACTCACTGTCTAATCAATAATCCCAACTGTCCCATTTACTTTACTAACTGTCTAATCAATAATCCCAACTGTCCCATATACTTTACTAACTGTCTAATCAATAATCCCAACTGTCCCATTTACTTTACTAACTGTCCAATCAATAATCCCAACTGTCCCATTTACTTTACTCACTGTCTAATCAATAATCCCAACTGTCCCATTTACTTTACTAACTGTCTAATCAATAATCCCAACTGTCCCATTTACATTACTAACAGTTTAATTTAATTTAATTTAATTTAATTGAATTTAATTTAATTTAACTGTTTAATTTACTAACTGTCTAATCAATAATCCCAACTGTCCCATTTAGATTACTCACTGTCTAATCAATAATCCCAACTGTCCCATTTAGTTTACTCACTGTCTAATCAACAATCCCAACTGTCCAATTTCCTTTACTAACTGTCTAATCAACAATCCCAACTGTCCCATTTACTTTACTCACTGTCTAATCAATAATCCCAATTGTCCCATTTACTTTACTCACTGTCCAATCAATAATCCCAACTGTCCCATTTACTTTATTAATTTTCTACTCAATAATCCCAACTGTCCCATTTACTTTACTAATTGTCTAATCAATAATCCCAACTGTCCCATATACTTTACTAACTGTCTAATCAATAATCCCAACTGTCCCATTTACTTTATTAATTTTCTACTCAATAATCCCAATTGTCCCATTTACTTTACTAATTGTCTAATCAATAATCCCAACTGTCCCATTTACTTATACTGTCTAATCAATAATCCCAACTGTCCCATTTACTTTATTCACTGTCTAATCAATAATCCCAACTGTCCCATTTACTTTACTCACTGTCTAATCAACAATCCCAACTGTCCCATTTACTTTACTAACTGTCTAATCAATAATCCCAACTGTCCCATTTACTTTACTCACTGTCTAATCAATAATCCCAACTGTCCCATTTACTTTACTCACTGTCTAATCAACAATCCCAACTGTCCCATTTACTTTACTAACTGTCTAATCAATAATCCCAACTGTCCCATTTACTTTACTAACTGTCTAATCAACAATCCCAACTGTCCCATTTACTTTACTCACTCTCAAATCAACAATCCCAACTGTCCCATTTACTTTACTAACTGTCTAATCAATAATCCCAACTGTCCCATATACTTTACTAACTGTCTAATCAATAATCCCAACTGTCCCATTTACATTATTCACTAACTAATCAATAATCCCAACTGTCCCATTTACTTTACTCACTGTCTAATAAATAATGCCAATTTTCCCATTTACTTTACTCACTGTCTAATCAATAATCCCAACTGTCCCATTTACTTTACTAACTGTCTAATCAATAATCCCAACTGTCCCATATACTTTACTAACTGTCTAATCAATAATCCCAACTGTCCCATTTACTTTACTAACTGTCCAATCAATAATCCCAACTGTCCCATTTACGTTACTCACTGTCTAATCAACAATCCCAACTGTCCCATTTACTTTACTAACTGTCTAATCAATAATCCCAAAAGTCCCATTTAGTTTACTCACTGTCTAATCAACAATCCCAACTGTCCCATTTACTTTACTCACTGTCTAATCAACAATCCCAACTGTCCCATTTACTTTACTAACTGTCTAATCAATAATCCCAACTGTCCCATTTACTTTACTAACTGTCTAATCAACAATCCCAACTGTCCCATTTACTTTACTCACTCTCAAATCAACAATCCCAACTGTCCCATTTACTTCACTCACTGTCTAATCAACAATCCCAACTGTCCCATATACTTTACTAACTGTCTAATCAATAATCCCAACTGTCCCATTTACGTTACTCACTGTCTAATCAACAATCCCAACTGTCCCATTTACTTTACTAACTGTGTAATCAATAATCCCAACAGTCCCATTTAGTTTACTCACTGTCTAATCAACAATCCCATCTGTCCCATTTACTTTACTCACTGTCTAGTCAATAATCCCAATTGTCCCATTTACTTTACTCACTGTCTAATCAATAATCCCAACTGTCCCATTTACTTTACTAACTGTCTAATCAATAATCCCAACTGTCCCATATACTTTACTAACTGTCTAATCAATAATCCCAACTGTCCCATTTACTTTACTAACTGTCCAATCAATAATCCGAACTGTCCCATTTACTTTACTCACTCTCAAATCAACAATCCCAACTGTCCCATTTACTTTACTAACTGTCTAATCAATAATCCCAACTGTCCCATTTAGTTTACTCAATGTCTAATCAACAATCCCGACTGTCCCATTTACTTTACTAACAGTTTAATTTAATTTAATTTAATTTAATTGAATTTAATTTAATTTAACTGTTTAATTTACTAACTGTCTAATCAATAATCCCAACTGTCCCATTTAGATTACTCACTGTCTAATCAATAATCCCAACTGTCCCATTTAGTTTACTCACTGTCTAATCAACAATCCCAACTGTCCAATTTCCTTTACTAACTGTCTAATCAACAATCCCAACTGTCCCATTTACTTTACTCACTGTCTAATCAATAATCCCAATTGTCCCATTTACTTTACTCACTGTCCAATCAATAATCCCAACTGTCCCATTTACTTTATTAATTTTCTACTCAATAATCCCAACTGTCCCATTTACTTTACTAATTGTCTAATCAATAATCCCAACTGTCCCATATACTTTACTAACTGTCTAATCAATAATCCCAACTGTCCCATTTACTTTATTAATTTTCTACTCAATAATCCCAATTGTCCCATTTACTTTACTAATTGTCTAATCAATAATCCCAACTGTCCCATTTACATTATTCACTGTCTAATCAATAATCCCAACTGTCCCATTTACTTTACTCACTGTCTAATCAACAATCCCAACTGTCCCATTTACTTTACTCACTGTCTAATCAATAATCCCAACTGTCCCATTTACTTTACTAACTGTCTAATCAATAATCCCAACTGTCCCATTTACTTTACTCACTGTCTAATCAACAATCCCAACTGTCCCATTTACTTTACTCACTGTCTAATCAACAATCCCAACTGTCCCATTTACTTTACTAACTGCCTAATCAATAATCCCAACTGTCCCATTTACTTTACTAACTGTCTAATCAACAATCCCAACTGTCCCATTTACTTTACTCACTCTCAAATCAACAATCCCAACTGTCCCATTTACTTTACTAACTGTCTAATCAATAATCCCTACTGTCCCATATACTTTACTAACTGTCTAATCAATAATCCCAACTGTCCCATTTACTTCACTAACTGTCCAATCAATAATCCAAACTGTCCCATTTTCGTTACTCACTGTCTAATCAACAATCCCAACTGTCCCATTTACTTTATTAACTGTCTAATCAAGAATCCCAACAGTCCCATTTAGTTTACTCACTGTCTAATCAACAATCCCAACTGTCCCATTTACTTTACTCACTGTCTAATCAATAATGCCAATTGTCCCATTTACTTTACTCACTGTCTAATCAATAATCCCAACTGTCCCATTTACTTTTCTAACTGTCTAATCAATAATCCCAACTGTCCCATATACTTTACTAACTGTCTAATCAATAATCCAAACTGTCCCATTTTCGTTACTCACTGTCTAATAAACAATCCCAACTGTCCCACTTACTTTACTAACTGTCTAATCAATAATCCCAAAAGTCCCATTTAGTTTACTCACTGTCTAATCAACAATCCCAACTGTCCCATTTACTTTACTCACTGTCTAATCAATAATCCCAATTGACCGATATACACTTTATTGATTTTCTACTCACTAATCCCAACTGTACAATACACTCTAGTAACTGTCTAATCAATAATCCCAATTGTCCAATACACTTCACTAGCCGCCTAATCAATTATCCCAACTGTCCCATTTACTTCATTAATTTTCTACTCAATAATCCCAACTGTCCCATTTTCTTTACAGTCTAATCAATAATTCCAACTGTCCCATTTACTTTATTAATTTTCTACTCAATAATCCCAACTGTCCCATTTACTTTACTAACTGTCTAATCAATAATCCCAACTGTCCCATATACTTTACTAACTGTCTAATCAATAATCCCAACTGTCCCATTTACTTTATTAATTTTCTACTCAATAATCCCAACTGTCCCATTTACTTTACTGACTCTCTAATCAATAATCCCAACTGTCCCATTTACTTTATTAATTTTCTACTCAATAATCCCAACTGTCCCATTTACTTTACTCACTGTCTAATCAATAATCCCAACTGTCCCATATACTTTACTAACTGTCTAATCAATAATCCCTTCTGTCCCATTTACTTTATTCACTGTCTAATCAATAATCCCAACTGTCCCATTTACTTACCTCACTGTCTAATCAACAATCCCAACTGTCCCATTTACTTTACTCACTGTCTAATCAATAATCCCAACTGACCCATTTACTTTACTAACTGTCTAATCAATAATCCCAACTGTCCCATTTACTTTACTCACTGTCTAATCAACAATCCCAACTGTCCCATTTACTTTACTCACTGTCTAATCAACAATCCCAACTGTCCCATTTACTTTACTAACTGTCTAATCAATAATCCCAACTGTCCCATTTACTTTACTAACTGTCTAATCAACAATCCCAACTGTCCCATTTACTTTACTCACTCTCAAATCAACAATCCCAACTGTCCCATTTACTTTACTCACTGTCTAATCAACAATCCCAACTGTCCCATATACTTTACTAACTGTCTAATCAATAATCCCAACTGTCCCATTTACTTCACTAACTGTCCAATCAATAATCCCAACTGTCCCATTTACGTTACTCACTGTCTAATCAACAATCCCAACTGTCCCATTTACTTTACTAACTGTCTAATCAAGAATCCGAACAGTCCCATTTAGTTTACTCACTGTCTAATCAACAATCCCATCTGTCCCATTTACTTTACTCACTGTCTAATCAATAATCCCAATTGTCCCATTTACTTTACTCACTGTCTAATCAATAATCCCAACTGTCCCATTTACTCTACTAACTGTCTGATCAATAATCCCAACTGTCCCATATACTTTACTAACTGTCTAATCAATAATCCCAACTGTCCCATTTACTTTACTAACTGTCCAATCAATAATCCGAACTGTCCCATTTACTTTACTCACTCTCAAATCAACAATCCCAACTGTCCCATCTATTTTACTAACTGTCTAATCAATAATCCCAACTGTCCCATTTAGTTTACTCACTGTCTAATCAACAATCCCGACTGTCCCATTTACTTTACTAACTCTTTAATTTAATTTAATTTAATTTAATTGAATTTAATTTAATTTAACTGTTTAATTTACTAACTGTCTAATCAATAATCCCAACTGTCCCATTTAGATTACTCACTGTCTAATCAATAATCCCAACTGTCCCATTTAGTTTACTCACTGTCTAATCAATAATCCCAACTGTCCCATTTACTTTACTAACTGTTTAATCAATAATCCCAATTGTCCAATACACTTTACTAACTGTCTAATCAATAATCCCAACTGTCCCATTTACTTTATTCACTGTCTAATCAACAATCCCAACTGTCCCATTTCCTTTACTAACTGTCTAATCAACAATCCCAACTGTCCCATTTACTTTACTCACTGTCTAATCGATAATCCCAATTGTCCCATTTACTTTACTCACTGTCTAATCAACAAACCCAACTGTCCCATTTACTTTACTCACTGTCTAATCAATAATCCCAACTGTCCCATTTACTTTACTAACTGTTTAATCAATAATCCCAATTGTCCAATACACTTTACTAACTGTCTAATCAATAATCCCAATTGTCCCATTTACTTTACTCACTGTCTAATCAACAATCCCCACTGTCCCATTTACTTTACTCACTGTCTAATCAATAATCCCAATTGTCCCATTTACTTTACTCACTGTCTAATCAATAATACCAACTGTCCCATTTACTTTACTCACTGTCTACTCAATAATCCCAACTGTCCCATATACTTTATTAATTTTTTACTCAATAATCCCAACTGTCCCACATACTTTACTAACTGTTTAATCAATAATCCCAACTCTCCCATATATTTGCTAACTGTCTAATAAATAATCCCAACTGTCCAATGCACTTTACTAACTGTCTAATCAATAATCCCAACTGTCCCATATACTTTATTAATTTTCTACTCAATAATACCAACTGTCCCATATACTTTGCTAACTGTCTAATAAATAATCCCAACTGTCCAATGCACTTTACTAACTGTCTACTCAATAATCCCAATTGTCCCATTTACTTTACTAACTGTCTAATCAATAATCACAACTGTCCCATTTACTTTACTCACTGTCTAATCAATAATCCCAGCTGTCCCATTTAATTTAGTAACTGTCTAATCAATAATCCCAACTGTCCCATTTACTTTACTCAGTGTCTAATCAATAATCCCAACTGTCCCATTTACTTTACTCACTTTCTAATCAATAATCCCAACTGTACCATTTACTTTAATCACTGTCTAATCAATAATCCCAACTGTCCAATACACTTT
>JAGIQG010000446.1:0-30183 GCA_024679065.1 Sphyrna mokarran
GCTAAATTCCCCCTGCTGTCCCAAGGTGTGCAGGTCAGAGTGGATTGGCCAGGCTAAATTCCCCCTGCTGTCCCAAGGTGTGTAGGTCAGAGTGGATTGGCCAGGCTAAATTCCCCCTGCTGTCCCAAGGTGTGTAGGCTAGGGTGGATTGGCCAGGCTAAATTGTCTCTTAGGTTGAAAAATGTGTAGGTTTGGTTAATTGGCCATGCGAAATTCACCTTAATGTCCAAAATATGTACGAGCAGTGGTTTGGCCATGCTAAATTGTCCCGTGGTGTCACAAGATGTGTACGAGTGGTGGATTGGTCATGTTAAATTTCCTTTAGTGTCCGAAGATGTGTCGGTTAGGTGAATTGGCCATGATAAATGCACTTAGGGTCCAAAGGTGTGTAGTTTCAATTCACTGTCTCCTTTTTGATTCAGTGTCACAGGCCTGGCTGGGTTCACTCTGTCCTTTTTGATTCAGTGTCACAGGCCTGGCTGGGTTCACCCTGTCCTTTTTGATTCAGTGTCACAGAACTGGCTGGGTTCACTCTCTCCTTTTTGATTCAGTGTCACAGGCCTGCCTGGGTTCACTCTCTCCTTTTTACAACACAACCCCACCCCACACACACCCCACCCCATTCAGTGTCACAGGCCTGGCTGGGTTCACTCTGTACTTTCAAATTCATAGTTGCACGTGCGCGGGTGTAAGGATCGCGAGTATGTGTGTTTTGTACGAGAAGGGTTGGTCATGCTAAATTGACATGTGGTGCACAAGATGTGTACGAGTGGTAGATTGGTCATGTTAAATTTCCTTTAGTGTCCTAAGATTGTCGGTTAGGTGAATTGGCCATGATAAATGAACTAAGGATCCAAAGATGTGTAGTTTCAATTCACTCTCTCCTTTTTGATTCAGCGTCACAGCCTGCTGGGTTCACTCTGTCCTTTCAGATTCAGAGTGT
The DNA here is from genome assembly GCA_024679065.1 of Sphyrna mokarran. Taxonomy (NCBI): domain Eukaryota; kingdom Metazoa; phylum Chordata; class Chondrichthyes; order Carcharhiniformes; family Carcharhinidae; genus Sphyrna; species Sphyrna mokarran. The sequence continues at coordinate 944 of JAGIQG010000446.1, forward strand.
GCACTCGCGCGGGGGTGAGGATGTGTGCGTATGGGTGGGTGAGGGGGTGTGTGAGTGAGTCAGTCTGCAGATATGCATATGAATATTTGTCAGAGCTTCCTGTAATTTACCAATGTCAATTAGGAGTCCTCCTGCTGTCAATTAGGAGTCAATCCTCCTAAGCAATACGTCTTGGGAGAGTAAGTGTTGGTCAATTTTTAGGCTACATGGATTGCGTCAAAGTTGCAATTTAGCATGGCCAATCCATCTCTCATGCACATGATCTGACCTCACTCCCCTCCCCCACCCAGAGAATGATCTGACCTCACTCCCCTCCCCCACCCAGAGAATGATTTTGTTGTAATTTTAAAATCTCTGATCCTTTTTTGACCAGTTTGCTCACTCCTATGTTTTACCCCGGTTCCCTTATTTACAAGGTGGACAAAGGACAAACACAAGTAAAGGTTCAACAAGTTTATTAATAATAACCAATTAACCCTTAAATTACCCCCATAAAACAAGAGAATACCCCAAAATCAGATATTCTACCCGCAGAGATGGTTTGGTTAAACTGCAGGCCTCGTTCTCTGAGTCTCTCTGGTTTGTTGTGTCGAATGTGAGTCTCGTGGGCAGCTTCTTCCTTCCTTCCCTCCTCTGGTCAGTCTTCCCGATGTTCAACCTCCCTCATCATCTCTTCACTGCCTGGTCTACTGAAATGTGTCCCCTCTATTTCCCCTCTCTGTTTGCGGTTTGTTCCAGAAACTTCTCTGGCTTCGCTCAATGAGATCCTGGGGAAGACGGGGTTCCCATCCCAAGTTGTGTTTCTTGATGTTTGCCTGACAGGACACCAGGGTCTGTCCCCCCACCCCCGGTGTCCACCTCCACGCTGCTGTTTCCATGTAACCTGTTATCAGATTAAACCCACTGCAGGAACTCCCGGTGACAGAAAGTCTGGCCCAGTCTGGGCTTCTAACAATCGGCCGGTGCATTTCAACGGGGTGCAATGATCTCCTGCTAAATATCACTCAGGGGGCAATGATCTTTGATAGGGGGCTGATGAGTCAGACACAGACAGGTTTATGATTTGTACGACTGGCCTGCCTGATGTTTGACTGGGTTTGATTTTTAATACATCCAATTCTTTAATTTACAATATCCAATTTTATCAGCCATAAAACTAGGCCTTGTTTATGTAACACCCTCACCAACCCAGATCCTTCACCCCTCACCATCTCTGACACCTTAAACCTCACCATCCCTGACCCCTCACCAACCCTGACCCCTCACCATCCCTGACCCCTCACCATCCCTGACCCCTCACCATCCCTGACCCCTCACCATTCCTGACCCCTCACGAACTCTGAACCCTCACTAACTCTGAACCCTCACCCCCTCACCATCCCTGACCCCTGACCCTTCACCATCCCTGACCCCTCACCATCTCTCCCGCCTCACTCCTCAACAAAACTTCCACTATCCATATCCCTGACCTCTCACTATTCCCGACCCCTCACCCCTTATCAACCCAGACCACTCACCGCTCATTAACCCAGACCCCTCACCCCTCACCAACCCTGACCCCTCACCCCTCACCCCTCATCCCTCACCAACACTGACCCCTCACCAACCCTGACCCCCCACCCCTTATCAACCCTGACCCCTCACCGCTCACGAACCCTCAGCCCTTGCCAACCCTCACCACTCACCATCCCTGAACAGTCACTCCTCACCATCCCCGATCTTCTGACCCCTCATCATCTCTGACCTCTCACTTTTCACCAACCCTGACCCCTCACCCCTCATCATTCCTGGCTCCTCACCATCCCTACCCTTCATCCTTCAACATCCGTGACCCCTGACCCCTCGCTGTCTCTGACCGTCCCTGCCGCCTGACCCCTCAGCATCCCTGACCTCTTATCCCTCAGCATCCCTGACTCCTGGCCATCCCTGACCCCTCACTATCCCTGAACTCTGACCATCCCTGACCCCTCACTATCCCTGACTCCTGACCATCCCTGACCCCTCACTACCCCTGAACTCTGACCATCCCTGACCCCTCTCCCCTCACCATCTCTGACTGCTCACTGTCCCTGACCCTTCACCCCTCACCAACATTGACCCCATATCCTTCACCATTGTTGACCATTCATCCCTCACCACCCCTGACCCGTCACCCCTCACTAATCCTGACCCCTCACCGTCGCTGACACCTCACCCCTCACAGACCCTTCCCCCTCACCCCTCACTCCTCATTATCCCTGACCCCCACACCTCACCATCCCTGACCACACTGATCCCTCACCATCCCTGACCCCTGACCCCTCACCATCCCTGATCTCTCACTATCCCTGACCCCTGACCCTTCAGCATTCCTAATCCCTCACCACCCACCAACCCTGACCCCACACCACTCATCATCCCTCACACCTCACTATCCCTGATCACTCACCATCCTTCACCACTCACCCCTCACTATCCCTGACCCCTCGCAATCCCTGATCCCTGACACGCCTACCATCCCTCACCCCTCACGACTCACCTACCCTGACTCCTCACCGCTCACCAGCATCTCTGACCCCTCACTATCCTTCACCCCTAACCATCCCTGATCTCTGACCCCTCACTATCCTCACCCCTAACCATCCCTGACCTCTGACCCCTCACCATCTATGAGGCAATCAAGTTGATAAGGTTGTTAAGAAGGCATACGGAGTCTTAGCTTTTATTGGGAGGGGGATTGAGCCACAACATCATGATGCAACTGTACAAAACTCTGGTGCGGCCGCACTTGGAGTATTGTGTACAGTTCTGGTCCCCGCATTATAAGAAAGATGTGGAGGCATTGGAGAGGGTACAGACGAGCTTTACCAGGATGTTGCCTGGTATGGAGGGCAGGTCCTATGAAGAGAGGCTGAAGGATTTGAGGTTGTTTTCGTTAGAAAGAAAGCGGCTAAGAGGAGACCTTATTGAAACATATAAGATGATTAGAGGTTTAGATAGGGTGGACAGTGATAGCCTTTTTCCTAGGATGGAGAAAGCTAGCACGAGGGGACATAGCTTTAAATTAAGGGGTGGTAGTTATAGGACAGATGTCAGAGGTAGGTTCTTTACCCAGAGGGTGGTAAGGGTATGGAATGCCCTGCCTGCTGCAGTTGTAGATGCGCCAAGTTTGGTGGCGTTTAAGAGGTTAGTAGATAAGTTTATGGATGAAAAGGGAATGGTTTAGGTTAGAGGGTCACTGCTTTTTCCTAATTGGTCAGCGCAACATCGAAGGCCGAAGGGCCTGTTCTGCGCTGTAATGTTCTATGTTCTATAACTCCTCGTCCCTCACCATCCCAGACCATTCACTATCCCTGACCCCTTACCCATCACCATCTCTGACCCCATCATCCCTGATCTCTCACCATCACTAACCCCTCGCTGCGAACCATTCCTGATCCTTCAACCCTCACCATCACTGAACACTGACCAACTCTGACCCTCATATCTCACCATCCCTCACCACTCACCCCTCACCATCCGTCCTGAACCCCTGCACCCCACCCTCACCATCTCCTCACCATCCCTGACCCCTCCATCTACTCCACCTGATTCCTCACCATCCCCGGATCGCACAGCCGTCGAGACTGCACACCCTCCCCCATCTGTCCCCTTACCCTTTTCCCTTACCATCCCTCCACACTCACTCCTCACCTTCTCTGACTCCTCTCCTCACCATCATGACCACTCACTGTCACTGACACCTCACAATCCCGCCCCTCACCATCCTTTACCGCTCACCAATCTCCAGCCCCCTTCCCCTTGGAAAAAACCCCACCCCTCTCACTCCTCACCATCCTGCCCCTCACCCCTCACCATCCCTGACCCCTCCCTCCTGACCACTCAACCCTACACTAACCGACCCCTCACAATCCCTGACCCCTCACCATCCCTGACTCCTCACCATCCCTGACCTCTCACCCCTCACCAACACTGACCCCTTACCCCTCACCCCTCACCAATCCTGACCCTTCACCCCTCACCAACCCTGACCCCTCACCATTCCTGATCCCTCACCCCTCACCATTGGTGACCCCTCACCAATCCTGACTCATGATCCCTCATCACCCCGACCTCTCACCAGACTGCACCTCTGACCCGTCAGCCCTTATAAATCCTGACCCCTCACCATCGCTGACACTTCACCCCTCACCATCCCTGACCCCTCACCATCCCTGACCCCTCACCATCCTGCACTCCTGATCCCTCATCACCCCTGACCTCTCACCAGACTGCACTTCTGACCCCTCAGCCTCACAAATCCTGACCCCTCACCATCCCTGACAGCACAACTCTCACCATCGCTGACACCTCACCCCTCACCATCCCTGACCCCTCACCATCCCTGAACCTTGACCCCTCACCACCCCTGACTCTTGGCCCATCATGATCCCTGACTTTTCACCCTGCACCAACTCAGACTCCTCACCCCTCATCAACCCTGACCTCCGAACCCTCAACATCCCTAACACCTACCATCCCTGACTCGACATCCCTCACCATCTCTGATCCCTCACCCCTCACCAGCTCTGATCCCTCACTCCTCACCATCCATCACCATCCCTGACCCCTCACCATCCCTGACCCCTCACCATCCCTGACCCCTCATCATTCACCAGTCACCCCTCACTATCCCTGACCCTTCACCCCTGACCTCTCATCCCTCACCATCTCAGACCACTCGCCATCTCTGACCCCTCACCCCTCACCATCCCTGACCCACATCTCACCATTCCTGAACCCTCACCCATCAGCATCCCTCACCCCTCACTCCTCACCAATCCTGACCCCTCACCCTGCACCAACCTGACTCCTCACCCCTCACAATTCCTGACCCCTCACCCTCACCATCCCTCACCACCTACCACTTAGCAACGCTGACCCCTCACCATCCCGGACTCCTGACCCCTCATCACCCCTGACCTCTCACCACTCTCCAGCTCTGTCCCCTCACCACCCAACATCTCTGACCCCTCACCATCCCTGACCTCTCATCACTCAGCATCCCTGACCCCTCACCAACCCTGATCCTACACCAACCCTGACCCTTTACCCCTCACCAACCCTGACTCTTCACCCCTCACCAACCCATACCCTCACCAATCCTGACCCTTCACCCCTCATCATCCCCGAACCCTCATTCCTCACCATCCCTCACCCCTCATCAACCCTGACACCTCACCATCCCTCACCCCTCATCAACCCTGACACCTCACCATCCCTCACCCCTCATCAACCCTGACACATCACCATCCCTCACCCTCATCAACCCTGACACCTCACCATCCCTCACCCCTCATCAACTCTGACACCTCACCATCCCTCACCCCTCATCAACCCTGACACCTCACCATCCCTCACCCCTCATCGACCCTGACACGTCACCATCCCTCACCCCTCACCTTCCGTGAACCCTCATCCTGCACCATCTCTGACCTCTCAACCCTCACCCCTCACCATTCCTGACCCTCACCCCTCACCCCTCACCAACTCTGACACCCACCCCCACACCCACCCCCACACCACCCCCACCCCCACAACTCTGACACCTCACCATCCCTAACCCCTCACCATCTCTGATCCTTAGCCATCCCTCAGCCCTCACCAACTCTCACCCCTCACTATCCCTCAATCCTCACTCAACAACACTCACCTTTCATCCCTCACAAACCTTGACCCCTCAAAATCCCTGACCCCTGAATCCTCAATATTCCTGACCCCTCACCCCTCATAAACACTGACCCCTCACCATCACTGACCCTTCACCATCAATGAACCCTCACTCCTCACCACCCCCCCTCACCAACCCTGACCCTTCACCCCTCACCAACCCTGACCCCTCACCCTTCACCAACCCTGACCCCTCACCCCCACCCCCTGACCACTGACCCTTCACTACTCACCATCAGTCATCACTCACCCCTCTTCTCCCTGTCCCCCACCATCCAATATCCCTCACTCCTCACAATCCCTCACCCTTCCCCATCTCTCACCATCCCTGACCCCTGAACACACCCACCCCTCACCCCTCACCCCTCACTAACTCTGACCTCTCACGCCTCATCATCCCTGAACCATCACCAACTCTGAACCTCTCACCATCCCTCCCCCCTCACCAAACCCAATACCCCCCCTCACCAAACCCAATACCTCCCCCCTCACCATCCCCACATCACCAAACCCGATAACCCCCCTCACCAAAAACCCCATACCTCCCCCCACCATCCCTCACCCCTCACCAAACCCAAACCTCCCCCTCAACATACCTCCCCCCTCACCAAACCCGAACTCCCCCTCACCATCCCTCACACCCTCACCAAACCCAATACCTCTCCCCTCACCAAACCCAATACCTCCCCCTTCACCATCCCTCACCCCTCACCAAACCCGATACCTCACCCCTCACCATTCTTGACCCCTCATTCCTTACCATCCCTCACCCTCCAACATCCCTGACAGCTCATCCCTCACTGAACCTGACCCCTCATCAATCCTCACCCCTGACCATTTCTGACACCTCACCCTTCACCATCCCTGACCCCTCACTCCACATTAAACCTGACCCCTGACCCTCACCATTGCTGTTCCCTGACCCCTCATCAACTGACCCCTCACCAACCTTGACTTCTCACACCTCATCCCTAACCATCTCTAACCCTTCACTGTCCCTCACCCCTCACACCTCACAGCAACCCTGACCCATCACCATTCCTGGCCCCTCTCCCCTCACCCTTCACCCCTAACCATCTCTGACCCCTCACCCTTCACACCTCATCACCCTTCAGCAACCCTGACCCGTTACCATCCCTGACCCCGACCCATCATCATCCCTCACCCATCGCCAATACTGACACCTCACCCATCCCCATCCCTGACTCCTGTCCTGTCACCATGCTTCACCCCTCATCCCTCACCATCCCTGACCAACCCCTCACCCCTCACTATCCCTGACCCCCATCTCACCATTCCTGACCCCTCACCCGTCAGCATCCCTCACCCCTCAGTCCTCACCAATCCCGAACCCTCACGCCTTACCATCCCTGACCCAAGACCCCTCACTATCTCTGAACCCTCATTCCTCACCAAGCCTGAACCCTCACCATCCCTCACCCATCACTCCTTACCAACCCTGACCCCTCACCACTCAGCAACCCTGAGCCCTCACCACTCACCATTCCTGACCCTTCACTATCCTTGACCCCCTCATCACTGACCATCCGTGATTCCTCGACACTCATCATTGCTAACCCCTCACCCCTCACCATTCCTGACCCTCACCAACCCTGACCCCTCACCCCAAACCATCACTGATCCTTCACCCCTCACCAACTCTGACCCCTCACACCTCACCAATCCTGACCCCCTCACTGTTCTCCTCCCTGACTGCTCACGATCCCTCCACCCCTCACCCTTCACAAACACTGAACCCTCACCCTCAACAACCCTGTCCCCTGATTCCTCAGCAATCTTGACCCCTCAGCAATCCTGACCCCTCACCCTTCATCATTCCTAACCCCTCACCATTCATGATCCCTCACCTTCCCTGACCCCTCATCCCTCACCATCCCTCATCCCTCACCATCCCTGACCTTTGATCCCTCACCATCCCTGACCTTGATCCCTCACCATCCCTGACCCCTCACCTTCCCGACCCCTGATCCCTCACCATCCCTGACCCCTCACCATCCCTGACCTTTGATCCCTCACCATCCCGACCCCTCACCATCCCTGACCTTTGATCCCTCATCATCCCTGACCTCACCACCCTGACCTTTGATCCCTCACCATCCCTGACCCCTCACCATCCCTGACCTTTGATCCCTCACCATCCCTGACCCCTCACCAGCCCTGACCTTTGATCCCTCACCATCCCTGACCCCTCACCAGCCCTGACCTTTGACCCCTCACGATCACTGAGCCTTCACCCCGCACCAACTCTGACTCCTCGCCCTGATAGCCAAGTTCCGCCCACATGAGGACAATTTCAACCAGGATCTTGGGTTCATCTCACAGGTGGATAAGGGGAAGGCAGTTGACGTGGTGTATATGGATTTTAGTAAAGTATTTGATAAGGTTCCCCATGGTAAACTGCTGCAGAAAATGTAGATGCACAGGATTGAGGGGGATTTATCCGTTTGGATCAGGAATTGGCTCGCTGATAGAAGACAGAGGGTGGTGATTCATGAGAAATATTCAACCTGGAGTTCAGTTACTAGTGGTGTTCCTCAGAGATCTGTTTTGGGGCCATTTTTATAAATGACCTGGATGAGGGTGTAGAGGGACGGGTTAGTAAATTTGTACTGCTCTGTAATGTTCTGTGTTCTATCTGTAACCCCCAGGACTTGCCTGGGTTTATAAACCCTCACTTACTGGGCTGCCTGGAGACAATCCACATCTCTTTAACCTGGGGCTTAACCCTCTCTCCACTCACACTGTCTGTATCTTTAAGAATTGATTCACTGTAAAGACTCCCATTCCAATCATTATTCTGTAAATTGAGTTTGTGTCTGTGTGTTATTTTTACGATCTGAATTCCCAGTTCCCTGACGAAGGGACGGGCTCTCCCTAAAACTTGCGGCTTTTGCTACAAATAAACCTGTTTGGATTTTAAACTGGTGGTGTGGGATTTCTCTCTGTTTTACCCCAGCCCAACACCGGCATCTCCACATCATCACCCCCCACCCCTCACCCTTCAGCCCACACCCCTCACCAACCCAAATCCCTCAATCCTCACCATTCCTGACCCCTCACCCTCACTGATCCCTCACTCCTCAGCATCCTCTCAGCCCTGTCCATCACTGACCATTCACCCCTCCCATCCCTCACTAATCCTGACTCCGTCACCCTTCACCCCTCACCATCTTTGGCCTCTCACATTCTCCTTCTCTGACCACTCACCCCTCACTATCCCTGACCATTCATCCTTCACCATCTCACCCCTCACCACCCCCGACCCCTCACCATCCCGAACTCTCACCACTCACCAATCCTGACCCCTCACCCCTCACCATCCCTGACCCCTTACACCACCATCCCTGACCCCTCACCATTCTTGTCCTCTCATCTCTCAGCAACCCTGACCCCTCATCCCTCATACCTCACCATCCTTGTCCCCTCACCAACCCTGACCCCTCACCGTTCCCGATCCCTGACCCCTCACCATTCCCGATCCCTGACCCCTCACCATCCCTGACCCTCCCATCCCTGACCCCTCACCATCCCTGACCCCTCACCATTCCCGATCCCTGACCCCTCACCATTCCCGACCCCTGACCCTTCACCATCCCTGACCTCACCATCCCTGACCCCTCACCATTCCCGACCCCTGACCCCTCACCATTCCCATCCCTGACCCTCACCATCTCTGACCCCTCACCATCCTTGACCCCTCACCATCCCTGACCCTTCACCATCCCCGTCCCTCACCATCCCCTCCCCTCACCATCCCTGACCCCTCACTGTGCCTGACCCGTCACCATCCCTGACCTCTCACCCCTCACTATCCCTGACCCCTCACCATTCCTGACCCCTCACCGTGTGTCCCCTCACCATCCCTGTCCCCTCACCATCCCTGACCCCTCACCATCCCTGTCCCCTCACTATCCCTGACCCCTCAGCATCCCTGACCCCTCAGCATCCCTGACCCCTCACCATCCCTGACCCCTCACCGTGCCTGACCCCTCACCATCCCTGACCCCTCACCCCTCACGATACCTGACCCCTCACCATCCCTGTCCCCTCACCATCCCTGACCCCTCACTGTGCCTGACCCCTCACCATCCCTGACCCCTCACCATCCCTGACCCCTCACCATTCCGACCTCTGACCCCTCACCATCCCTGCCTGACCCCTCACCATCTCTCACCTCATCCCTCACCATGCCTGACCCCTCACCCCCCCCTCACCATCCCTGACCCTCACCGTGCCTGACCTCACCATCCCTGACCCCTCACCATCCCTGACCCCTCACATCTCTGACCCCTCACCATCCCTGACCCCTCACCATCCCTGACCCCTCACCATGCCTCACCCCTCACATGCCTGACCCCTCACCATCCCTGACCTCACCATCCCTGACCCCTCACCATCCCTCACCCCTCACCATCCCTGACCCCTCACCATCCCTGACCCCTCACCATCCCTGACCCCTCACCATTCCCTGACCCCTCACCATCCCTGACCCTCACCATCCTGACCCCTCACCATCTCGACCCCCTCACCATCCTGACCCCTCACCATCCCTGACCCCTCACATCCTACCCTCACCATCCCTGACCCCTCACCATCCCTGACCCCTCACCGTCTCTGTCCCCTCACCATCCCTGACCCCTCACCATCCCTGTCCCCTCACCGTGCCTGACCCCTCACCATCCCTGACCCCTCACCCCTCACGATACCTGACCCCTCACCATCCCTGACCCCTCACCATCCCTGACCCCTCACTGTGCCTGACCCCTCACCATCCCTGACCCCTCACCATCCCTGACCCCTCACCATGTCTGACCCCTCACCATGTCTGACCCCTCAACCTTCACAAAGCCTGACTCCTAAACTTCCCTGACCTTTCACCCCTCACCATTCTGACCCCTCATCCCTCACCAGTCCTCAATAACCCTGATCCCTCACCTCTCACCCCTCACCCCTCACCATCACTGACCCCTCACCCTTCACCAACCCTAAACCCTCACCGCTTACCAGCACTGACCCTTCGCCCTCACTACCCTTGACCCGTCACCAACCCTCACTGCTGACCCCTCACTGTTCCTGACCCCTCACTGTTCCTGACTCCTCACCGTTCCTGACCCCTCACTCTTCATCAAACCTAACCCCTCATCCCTCATCATCCCTGACCTTCATCCCTCACCAATCCTGACCCCTCACCTCCCACCATCCCTGATCCCTGTCCCCTCATCACTTCTGACCCTCATCCCTCACCCTCCCAGACCCCTCACCATCCCTAACCCTCACTCCGCAACAACCTTGACTCTTCACCCCTCATCATCCCTCATCCTTCATCATCCCTGACCCCTCACCCCTCAGCAACCCTGACCCCTCACCCCTCAGCAACCCTGACCCCTCATCCCTCAGCAACCCTGACCCCTCATCCCTCAGCAACCCTGACCCCTCACCCCTCAGCAACCCTGACCCCTCACCCCTCAGCAACCCTGACCCCTCACCCCTCAGCAACCCTGACCCCTCACCCCTCAGCAACCCTGACCCCTCACCCCTCAGCAACCCTGACCCCTCACCCCTCAGCAACCCTGACCCCTCATCCCTCAGCAACCCTGACCCCTCATCCCTCAGCAACCCTGACCCCTCACCCCTCAGCAACCCTGACCCCTCATCCCTCAGCAACCCTGACCCCTCACCCCTCAGCAACCCTGACCCCTCACCCCTCAGCAACCCTGACCCCTCATCCCTCAGCAATCCTGACCCCTCACCCCTCACCAACCCTGACCCCTCATCCCTCAGCGACCCTGACCCCTCACCCCTCAGCAACCCTGACCCCTCACTGCTCTCCACCCCTGACCTCTCACCATCCATGAATACTCACCATCACTGACCCCTCACCCCTCACCCTTTGACCTGTCACCATCACTGACCTCTCACCCCTCACCATCTCTCACCGCTCACTGTCCCTGACCCCTCAACATCCAGCAATCCTGACCCCACACCCTTCACCATCCCTTACACCTCACTATCCCTGACCCCTCTCCATCCATCACCACTCACCAACCCCAACCCCTCACCATGCCGGACTCCTGAACCCTCTCCATCCCTGACCCCTCACCATTCCGGACTCCTGACCCCTCACCAACCCCAACCCCTCACCATTCCGGACTCCTGAACCCTCTCCATCCCTGACCGCTCACCATTCCAGACTCCTGACCCCACTCCATCCCTGACCGCTCACCATTCTGGACTCCTGACCCTTCTCCATCCCTGACCGCTCACCATTCCAGACTCCTGACCCCTCTCCATCCCTGACCGCTCACCATTCTGGACTCCTGTCCCCTCTCCATCCCTGACCGCTCACCATTCCGGACTCCTGACCCCACTCCATCCCTGACCACTCACCATTCCAGACTCCTGGCCCCTCTCCATCCCTGACCCCTCACCATTCCGGACTCCTGGCCCCTCACCAACCCCGATCCCTCGCCATTCCGGACTCCTGACCCATCACCATCCCTGACCCATCACCATCCCTGACCCCTCTACCCTCATCAACCCTGACCCCTCATCCCTCACCATTCCTGACCACTCAACCCTCTCCAACTCTGAGCTCTCAGCCCTCACATTCCTGACCCCTGACCCCTCACCAACGCTGACCTCTCATCTTTCACCAGTCCTGACCCCTCACCAATCCTGATGCCTCACCATCCCTGACCCGTCACTCCTCACCATCCCTGATCCCTCACCCCTCACCAACCCTGACCCCTGTCCCCTCAGAATCCCTCATCCCTCACCATTCCTGAACCCACACCTGTCCTGATCCCTCTCCATTCCTGACCCCTCATTATCCTTGACCTCTCATTCCTCAGCAACCCTGAGCCTCACCCCTCACCATCCCTGACCCCCCTCACCACCCCATCAACCCGACCCCTCACCCATTACCAACTACAACCTCTCACCCCTCACCATCCCTGCCCCTCATCCTCACCATCCCTGACCTCTCAACCCTCACTATTGCTGACCCCTCACCCCTCACCAAAACTGCTCACCCCTCAGCATCTCTGGCCCCTCATCCTCACCATCCCTGACCTCTCAACCCTCACTATTGCTGACCCCTCACCCCTCACCAAAACTACTCACCCCTCACTATTCCTGACCCACCTTAAGCCCTCAACAACACTGACCCCCTCACCAACACTGACTCCCTCACCAACACTGACCCCTCACCAACACTGACCCCCTCACCAACACTGACTCCCTCACCAACACTGACCCCTCACCAACACTGACCCCCTAACCAACACTGACCCCCTCACCAACACTGACCCTTCACCAACACTGACCCCCTCACCAACACTGACCCTTCACCAACACTGACCCCCTCACCACACCCCTCACCAACACTGACCCCCTCACCAACACTGACCCCCTCAACAACACTGACCCCTAACCAACACTGACCCCCTCACCAACACTGACCCCTCACCAACACTGACCGCTCAGCATCCCTGGCCCCTAACCAACACTGACCCCCCCCACCAACACTGACCCCTCACCTACACTGACCCCTCACCAACGCTGACCCCTCACCAACACTGACCGCTCAGCATCCCTGGCCCCTAACCTTCCTAACCCCTGACCCCTCACCATCCTTGACTCCTCATTCTGCATCATCTCTGTCACTTCACCATCCCTCACCCCTCAGACCTCAACATCCCTCACCATCAGTGACCCCTCAGCCCTCACCATCCCTCACCCTTCACTCCTCACCAACCATGAGCCCTCGCCACTCATCAATCCTGAACCCTCATCATTCCTGACCCCTCATCCTTCACTAACTCTGACCCCTCACTATCCCTGATCCCATTCACCTCACTGTCCCAGAACCATCATCCCTCACCAACCCAGACCACTCAGCCCTCACCACCTCTGACCCCTCACCATTCCTGACCCCTCACCCCTCACCATTCCTGAACTGTCAGCCCTCACCATCTGTGACCTTTCACTCCTTACCAACCCTGATCACTCACCCCTCACCTTCCCTGATCCCTCATCATCCCGAACCTCTCACCATCCCCTCACCATCTCTGACCCCTCACCATTCTCCCCTCACCATTCCTGACCCATCATTCTCACCACTCAGCCCTCTCCAACCCAGACCCTCACCCTCACCAACCCTGAACCCACAGCATCCGTGACTGTTAACCCCTTGCCAACCTTGACCCCTCACCCTTCACCCCTCACCAAGCCTGACCCCTCCCTTCACCAATGCTGACTCCTCAACATCCCTAATCCCTCACAATCCCTGATTCTTGACCCCCTTACCAACCTTGACTCCTCACCCCTCAGCAATCCTGACACTTCACCATACTTCACCCCCACCACCTCTGAACCCTGACCCCTCATCTATCCTGACCCCTCAATGTCCCTGACAGTTCATCCTTCACCATCCCTGACCTCTCACCTACCTTTATTCCTCACCCCTCACCATCCCTGACCCCTCACTAACCTTGACCCCTCACCCCTCACCAACCCTGGCCCCTCACCCCCTCACCCACCCTGATTCCTCACCCCTCACCAATACTGACCCTCACAAAACCTGAACCCTGACCCTCATCATATCTGATCCCTCACTATCCCTGACCCCTCACAATCCTGACACCGCATTCTCTCTCACCCCTACCACCTCTGACCCCTCACACCTCACCAACCCTCATCCCTCACCCTTCACCATTCCTGACCTCTCACCAACTCTGAGTCCTCACTCTGACCAATCCTGACCCCTGATCCCTTACCATCCCTGACCCCCTCACCTATCACCATTCCGGACCCCTCACCCCTTACCATCCTTCAGCCCTCACCTCTCACCATTCCTCACACATCACCCCTCACCATCCTTGTCCCCTCATCACTCACTATCCCAGACCCCTCACCATTCCCGTCCCCTGACCCCTCAGCATTCCTGACTTCTGACCAAACCTGATCCCTGACACCTCACATCCATGAGTCCTCACCCCACACCATCCCTGACCCCTTAACCCTCACCATTCTCGACCCCTCATCCCTCATCATCCCAAATCCCTCAGCCCTCACCATCCCTCACCCCTGACCCAGCCTATTCCTCAACCCTCACCATTCCTGACCTTGATCCGTCATCAATGCTGACCCTTCACCCATCGCCATCCCTGACCCTTCACCCATCACCATTCCTGACCCTTCACCCATCACCATTCCTGACCCTTCACCCATCACCATCCCTGACCCTTCACCCATCACCATCCCTGACCCTTCACCCATCACCATTCCTGACCCTTCACCCATCACCATCCCTGACCCTCACCCTCACCCTGACCCTCACCCATCACCATTCCTGACCCCTCACCCATCACCATTCCTGACCCTTCACCCATCACCATCCCTGACCCTTCACCCATCACCATTCCTGACCCTTCACCCATCACCATCCCTGACCCTTCACCCATCACCATTCCTGACCCTTCACCCATCACCATCCCTGACCCTTCACCCATCACCATTCCTGACCCTTCACCCATCACCATTCCTGACCCCTCACCCATCACCATTCCTGACCCTTCACCCATCACCATTCCTGACCCTTCACCCATCACCATTCCTGACCCTTCACCCATCACCATCCCTGACCCTTCACCCATCACCAGTCCTGACCCTTCACCCATCACCATCCTGACCCTTCACCCATCACCATCCTGACCCTTCACCCATCACCATCCCTGACCCTTCACCCATCACCATCCCTGACCCTTCACCCATCACCATTCCTGACCCTTCACCCATCACCATCCCTGACCCTTCACCCATCACCATTCCTGACCCTTCACCCATCACCATCCCTGACCCTTCACCCATCACCATCCCTGACCCTTCACCCATCACCATCCCTGACCCTTCACCCATCACCATCCCTGACCCTTCACCCATCACCATCCCTGACCCTTCACCCATCACCATCCCTGACCCTTCACCCATCACCATCCCTGACCCTTCACCCATCACCATCCCTGACCCTTCACCCATCACCATTCCTGACCCTGCACCCATCACCATCCCTGACCCTTCACTCATCACTATTCCTGACCCTTCACCCATCACCATCCCTGACCCTTCACCCCTCACCAGTCCTGACCCCTCACCCATCACCATTCCTGACCCTCACCCCTCACCATTCCTGACCTCACCCATCACCATTCCTGACCTTCACCCATCACCATCCCTGACCCTTCACCCATCACCATTCCTGACCCCTCACCCATCACCATTCCTGACCTTCACCCATCACCATTCCTGACCCTTCACTCATCACCATTCCTGACCCTTCACCCATCACCATCCCTGACCCTTCACCCCTCACCAGTCCTGACCCCTCACCCATCACCATCCCTGACCCTTCACCCATCACCATCCCTGACCCTTTACCCATCACCCATTACCATCCCTGACCCTTCGCCCATCACCATCCCTGACCCTTCACCCATCACCATCCCTGACCCTTCGCCCATCACCATCCCTGACCCTTCACCCATCACCATCCCTGACCCTTCACCCATCACCATCCCTGACCCTTCACCCATCACCATCCCTGACCCTTCACCCATCACCATCCCTGACCCTTCACCCATCACCATCCCTGACCCTTCACCCATCACCATTCCTGACCCTTCACCCATCACCATCCCTGACCCTTCACCCATCACCATTCCTGACCCTTCACCCATCACCATCCCTGACCCTTCACCCATCACCATTCCTGACCCTTCACCCATCACCATCCCTGACCCTTCACCCATCACCATCCCTGACCCTTCACCATCCCTGACCCTTCACCCATCACCATCCCTGACCCTTCACCCATCACCATCCCTGACCCTTCACCCATCACCATTCCTGACCCTTCACCCATCACCATCCCTGACCCTTCACCCATCACCATCCCTGACCCTTCACCCATCACCATTCCTGACCCTTCACCCATCACCATCCCTGACCCTTCACTCATCACCATTCCTGACCCTTCACCCATCACCATCCCTGACCCTTCACCCCTCACCAGTCCTGACCCCTCACCCATCACCATCCCTGACCCTTCACCCATCACCATCCCTGACCCTTTACCCATCACCAATTACCATCCCTGACCCTTCGCCCATCACCATCCCTGACCCTTCGCCCATCACCATCCCTGACCCTTCGCCCATCACCATCCCTGACCCTTCACCCATCACCATCCCTGACCCTTCACCCATCACCATCCCTGACCCTTCACCCATCACCATCCCTGACCCTTCACCATCACCATCCCTGACCCTTCACCCATCACCATCCCTGACCCTTCACCCATCACCATTCCTGACCCTTCACCCATCACCATCCCTGACCCTTCACCCATCACCATCCCTGACCCTTCACCCATCACCATCCCTGACCCTTCACCCATCACCATCCCTGACCCTTCACCCATCACCATTCCTGACCCTTCACCCATCACCATCCCTGACCCTTCACCCATCACCATCCCTGACCCTTCACCCATCACCATTCCTGACCCTTCACCCATCACCATTCCTGACCCTTCACCCATCACCATCCCTGACCCTTCACCCATCACCATCCCTGACCCTTCACCCATCACCATCCCTGACCCTTCACCCATCACCATCCCTGACCCTTCACCCATCACCATCCCTGACCCTTCACCCATCACCATCCCTGACCCTTCACCCATCACCATCCCTGACCTCTGACCAACCTTTACACCTCACATCTCACCATTCCTGCCCACTCACCCCTCAATAACCCTCACCCCTTACCAACCCTAACGCCTCACCCCTCACCATTCCTGAGCCCTGACCCCTCACAATCCCTGATCCCTCACCATCTCTGACTCCTCACCAGGGTCCGGGTTGGTGAGAGATGAGAGGCCCAAAACCTTCCCTGACCTCTCACCTCTCACCAACCTTGATCCCTCACCCCCCTCCATTCCTGATCCCTGACCCCTCACCATCCCAGATCCCTCACCCTTCACCATCCCCTCACCCCTCGCCCCTCACCCCTCAACCTCCCTGACTCCTCACCCCTTACCATCCCTGAACCCTCACCCCTCGCCAATCTTGACCCCTCACCATCTCTGACCCCCCTGCGATCCCTGTCTACTCACCACACTGATCCCTGACCACTCAACACTCACCAACACTGACCCTTCATCCCTCACCAAACCTGACCCCTCAGCCCTCACCATTCCTGACCACTCGCTCACCCCTCACCAATCCCGACGCCTCACCATCCCTGACCCCTAACCTCCCTGATCCCTGACCTCTCAACATCCCTGACCCCTCACCATCCCTGACCGCTCACCCCTCACAAACCCTGTCCCCTCAACCCTCATCATATCTAACCCTTCACCAACACTGACCGCTCACACTTCACCAATCTTGATCCCACATCCCTCACCAACTCTGAAGCCACATCCCTGACCATCCCTCACCCTTCAGCATCCCTGACTCTTCAGCATCCCTGACTCTTCAGCATCCCTGGCCCCTCATTCCTCACCATCGCTAATCCGTCACCCCTCACCATCACAGGTCCCTCATCCTCACCATCCCTGTCCCTTCAGCCCGTACCATCTCTGACTCCTCACCATCGCTGTCACTCCTCAGCATATCAGATTGCTCACCCTTCCCATCACTCACCAACCCTGACCCCTCACCCTTCACCTCTCACCCCTCACCATCACTAACCCTTCACACCTCATCATCCCTCACCCCTCAATGGTTACCATCTCTGACCTCTAATTCCTCACCATCTCCCACCCCTCACCCCTCACCATCCCTGACCCCTCACAAACCCTGACCCTTCACCATCCCTGTCTTCTCACCCCTCACCAAGCCTGATCCTTTACCCCTCATCCTTACCATCCCTGACCCCTCACCCCTTACAATTCCTGATCCTTACTGTTCCTGACCCCTCAGCCCTCACCAACATTGACACCTCACCATCCCTGACCCTTCATCTCTCACCATCTCTCACCACTCATCCCTCACCAACCCTGACCTCTCATCTGTCACCTTTCCTCGCCAATTCTGATCCTTCACCATCCATCTCCTCGACCCGGCATCATCTGTGACCACTTACCCCTCACCATCCGTGACCCTTCACCCCTCAAATCCCTGACCCTCACTCCTCATGAACCCTGATCTCTCACCATCCCTGACTCCTGACCCCTCACCATCCCAGGCCCAACTACCCTCACCACGCCTCACACCTCACCAACCCTGAGCCCTCAGCCCTCACCATCCCTGACACCTTACCCCTTACCAACCATGACCGCACGCCCCTCACCATCCTTGACCCCTCAGCCCTCACTAACTTTGACCCCTCTCTATACCTGACCCCATGACTGCTCATCTCTCATCATCCCTGACCCCCCACCAATCCTGACCCTTTACTATCCCTGACCCTTCACCATCCCTACCCCTCACTTCTCACCAACCCTGACCCCTCACCTCTCACCAACCCTGACCCCTCACACCTCACCATCCCTCATAACTCTGATTCCTCATTCCTCAACATCCCTGTCCCCTCACCTCTCACCCTCCGTGACCCATCACAACTCAACATCTCTGACCCCTCACCATCCCTCCGCATGCCTGACCCCTCACCCCTTACTCTCCCTGACCCCTGACCCCTCACCATCTCTGATCCCTCACCATCTCTGTCCTTCACCCCTCACCATCTCTGATCCCTCACCATCTCTGTCCTCTCACCCCTCACCACCTCTGACCGATCATCCGTAACCAACTCTGACCCCTCACCCCTCACCAATCCTGACCCCTCAGCCATCATCCCTGACCCCTGACCCGTCACCATCCGTGACTCCTCACCACTCATCATCGCTAACCCCTCACTCCTCATGAACGCTGACCCCCTCACCCTCTCACAAGTTCTGTGCCTCAACACCCCTGACCCCTCACCATCCCTGACCTCTCACCCCTTACCATCTCTGACCCCTTACCCCTCACAAACGCTGACCCTCTCCCTCACCCATCACCAACTCTGACCCCTCATGAATCCTGACCTTTCATCCTACGAATCCTGAGCCTTCAGCCCTCACCCTCACCATCCCTCATTCCTCAACAGCCCTGATGCCTCACAATCTCTCACCACTCACCTCTCACCCCTCCCCCCTAACCCCTCACCATTCTAGGCCCCTCACCATTCTGGGCCCCTCACCATCCCTGACTGCTCACATCTCACCATCCCTGACCCCTTACCACTCACCATTCCTTAGCCTTCAACATCCCTAACCCTTCACCATCCCTGACCCCTCACCCCTCACCAACCCTGACCCCTCACCCCTCACCTCTCACCAACCCTGACCCCTCACCCCTCACCTCTCACCAACCCTGACCCTTTACCCTTCACCATCCCTGACCCCTCATACCTCATCATGCCTGATTACTCACTCTTTATTCCATCCCCTCACCATCCCCTCACCCCTCACCTCTCACCCCTCCTCACTATCTCTTACCCCTCACCGTCACTCTTCACCATCCCTGACAAGTCGTCCCTTACCATACCTGACCCTTCATCCCTCATCATACCATCCCTCGGCCCCTCACCATCCATGACTCCTAATCCCTCACCACCTCTGCCCCCTCACCGCCCACCAACACTGACCCCTCACTATCCCAGAGCCCTCAAAATCCTAACCCCTCACCCCTCAACCACACTGACCTCTCACCTCTCACTATTGCTGTCCCCTGACCTTTCACATTGCTGACCCCTCACCCCTCAGCATTTCTGACCCCTGACCTCGCACCAACATTGACCCTTCACCCCTCACTATTCCCGAACCCTTATCCCGCACCATCCCTCACCCCTCACCAAACCTGACCCCTCACCACTCACAATCCCTGGCCTCTCAACCACCACCAACGCTGACCCCTGAACCCTCACCTCTCACCATCCCTGACCTTCACCACTCATAAATACTGAGCCCTCAACATTCCTGACCCCTCACCATACCTGACCCCTCACCATCCCTCACCCCTCACGCCTCACCAATCCTGACCCCTCAGCCCTCACAAACCTTGACCCCTCATCATCCCTGACTCCTGACCCCTCACCAGCCCTGACCTCTCATTCCTCACCGTCCCTGACCCCTCACCGTCCCTGACCCCTCACCATCCCTCGACCCATCACCATCCCTGATCCCTCACCGATCAACAAACCTCACCCCTCACCTCAAACCAACCCTAAACCCTCATTGCTGTCCCCTGACCCCTCACCAACTCTGGCTCCTGACCTGTTATTATCCCTGACCCCTCCCCAACTCTCACCATCGCTGATCCCTTATCCCTCACCCCTGACCATCCCTCACCTCTCACCCCTCACCAACTCTGGGCCCTCATCTCTCACCATCCCTGGCCCTGCACAATCCCTGACTCCTGACCCCTCACCAAACCTGATCCTTCACCATCCCTGACCCCTCAATAAACCAGACCCCTTAGTCCGCAACATCCCTCATCATCCCCCATCATCCCTCATCATCCCTGACTCCTCACCACTCACCATCCCTCACGCCTCACTCTTCACCAACCCTGAGAGCTCATCATTCCCAAACCTCCACCCTTCAACAACCGTCATCACATACCATCCCTGACCTCCTGACCCCCTCACCAAAACTGATCCCTCACCCCTCATCATCCCTCAATCCTCACCATCCCTGACCCCTCACCCTTTAACATCCGTGACCCCTGACCCCCCATTCTTTAAAATCCGTAACGACTGACCGAGCACCAAACCTGATCTCTTAATCCTCAGACTCACAGATCATTCTCAGTGGGTGGGGGAGGGGAGTGAGGTCAGATCATTCTCTGGGTGGGGGAGGGTAGTGAGGTCAGATCATTCTCTGGGTGGGGGAGGGTAGTGAGGGGTCAGGATTGCTGAGGGATGGTAAGGGGTGAGGGGTCAGGATTGCTGAGAGGTCAGGGTTTGTGAGGTGTAAGGTGTGGTACAGGGTAAGGGGTCAGGGTTAGTGAGCGATGAAGCGGTGCGAGGTCAGAGATAGTGAGGAGTGAGAGGTTAGGAATGGTGAGGGGGTGAAGGGTCAGGTTTGGTCAGGGGTCAGAGAGGGGCGGGTGAGGGGTCAGGAATGGTGGGCTAAGATGGTGAGGGATGAGGTGTCAGGGATGATGAGTTGGTGAGAGGTCAGGGGTCAGTGATGGTGCTGAGTGATGGGTCAGGAATGGTGAGGGGTGATAGGGTCAGGCATGGGGAGAGTGAGGGGACAGAGATGGGACAGGGTCAGGAATGGTGAGGGGTCAGGGTTGGTGAGGGGTTAGAGTGAGGGATGGTGAGTGGTCAGGGATTTTGAGGATTGAGGTCAGGTATGTTGAGGAGTCAAGGTTTGTGAGGGGTGAGGGGTCAGGAATGGTGATGGTGAGGTGTCAGAGTTGATGAGAAGTAAGGAAAGATGAGGGATCAGGGGTCAGAGATAGTGAGAAGTGAGGGGTCGGGAATATTGAGGGGTGAGGGGTTAGGGATGGTGAGGGTGAGGGGTCAGGAATATTGAGGGGTGAGGGGTGAGGGATGGTGAGGGTGAGGGGTCAGGGATGGTGAGGTGTCAGGGATGGTGAGGGGTGAGGGATGGTGAGGGGTGACGTATGAGAGGTGACGGGTCAGTGTTGGTGAGGGGTGAGGGGTCAGGGATAGTGAGAGGTGAGGGGTGAAGGATCAGGATTGGTGAGGGGTGAGGGGTCAGGAATGGTGAAGGGTGAGGGGTCAGTGGTCAGGGATGGTGAGGGGTCAGGGGTCAGGATTGTGAGGGGTGAGGGGTCAGGGATGGTGAGAGGTCAGGGGTGATGAAGAATCAGGAGTCCGGGATGGTGAAGGTTGAGGGGTGAGGGATGATGGATGGTGAGGGGTGAGGGGTCATGGTTGATGAGGGGTGAGGGGTCAGGGATGGTGAGGCATCAGGGATGGTGAGGGGTGAGGGATGGTGAGGGGTGAGGGATGGTGAGGGGTGAGAGGTCAGAGCTGGAGAGTGGTGAGCGGTAAAGGATGGTGAGGGGCCTGGGATTGTGAGGGGTGAGGAGTCAGAGAAGGTGAGGAGTGAGTTGTGAGGGATGGTAAGGGGTGAGGGGACAGGGACTGTGAGGAATCAGGGATGTTGAGGGGTGGGGTGAGGGGTTAGGGATGGTGAGGAATTAGGGATGGTGAGGGGTGAGGGGTGGCAGGGTCCGGGATGGTGAGATATGAGGGTCAGAGTTGGTCAGTGTTCAGTGATGGTGAGGGTTGAAGGATCAGGAATGGTTCGCAGTGAGGGGTTAGTGATGGTGAGGGATCAGGGATGATGGGGTCAGAGATGGTGATGGGTCAGGGGTCAGGGATAGTGAATGGTCTGGGATGGTGAGGGACAAGGAGTCATAGATGGTGAGGGATCAGAGGTCAGGGATGGTTAGGGGTGAGGGATAGTGAGGGGTCAGAGATGCTGGTGAGCAGTGAGGAGTCAGGGTAGGTGAGGCATAAGGGGTGAGGGATGGTAGGCACGTCAGGGGTCAGGGATGGGGGATTGTGAAGGGACAGGGATAGTGAGGAGTGAGTGGTGATGGATGGTGAGTGATCAGGGATAGTGAGGTGTGAGGGATGATGAGTGGTGTGGGGTCAGGGTTGGTGGGTGGTGAGGGGTTAGGAATGCTGAAGGGTCAGGGGTCAGGGATAGTGAAGGGTCAATGGTCAGGGAGAGTGAGGGGTCAGGGGTCAGGGGTCAGGGTTGGTGAGTGGTGAGGAGTGAGGGATCATGGATGGTGAGGAGTCAACAATGGTGAGGGGTCAGTTTTTATGAGGGGTGAGGGGTCAGGAATATTGAGGATTGAGAAGTCAGGGATATTGAGGGGTCAAGGTTTGTGAGGGATGAAAGGTGAGTGTTGTTGAGTGAGGATTGAGGGATAGTGAGGGGTGAGAGTTGGTGAGGGCTGAGGGATGGCTAAGGATCAGAGATGATGAGGGGTTAGGGATGGTGAGGTGTCAGAGTTGTGAGGGGTGAGGGTTAGTGAGGGGTGAGTGGTCGGAGATGATGAGGGGTCAGGGATAATGAGGTGTCAGAGGTGTCAGAGTTGGTGAGGGATGAGGGGTGAGGGTCAGGAATGTCGAGGTGTGGGGGTTGAGAGGTCAGAGATGGTGCAGGATGAGGGTTCACAGAAGGTGAGGGACGGTGAGGTGTCAGGGTTGATGAGGGGTGAGGGATGGTGAGGTGTCAGGGTTGATGAGGGGTGAGGGATGGTGAGGTGTCAGGGTTGATGAGGGGTGAGGGATGGTGATGTGTCAGGGTTGATGAGGGGTGAGGGATGGTGAGGTGTCAGGGTTGATGAGGGGTGAGGGATGGTGAGGTGTCAGGGTTGATGAGGGGTGAGGGATGGTGAGGAATGAGGGTTCGGGGATGATGAGGGGTGAAGGGTCAGGGTTGGTGTCGGATCAGGGTTGGTGAGGGGTCAGGGATGCTGAGGGATGAGAGGTCAGGGATGGTGAGGGGTCAGAGATATTGGAGGGTGAGGGGACAGAGCTGGAGAGTGGTGAGAGGTCAGGGGTGATGAGGGTTAAGGAGTCCGTGATGGTGAGGGGTCAGCGTTGCTAAGTGGTAGGTGGTGAGGGATGGTGAGGTTGAGGGGTCAGAGATTGTGAGGGGTGAGGAGTCAGGTTGGTGCAGGGTGAGGGGTCAGGGTTGGTGAGGACTGAGGGGTGAGGGGTCAGGGTTGGTGCAGGGTGAGGGGTCAGGGTTGGTGAGGAGTGAGGGGTGAGGGGTCAGGGTTGGTGAGGACTGAGGGGTGAGGGGTCAGGGTTGGTGAGGAGTGAGGGGTGAAGGGACAGGGATAGTGAGGAGTGAGGGGTGAGGGATGTTGATGGGTGAGGGTTCAGGAATGGTGAGATGTGGGTCAGGGATAGTGAGGGGTGAGGTGTCAGAGATGGCGAGTGGTCTGGGATGGTGAGGGATGAGAGGTCAGGGGTGAAGGGACAGGGATAGTGAGGGGTGACTGGTGAGTGATGAGGGAACTCAGTAAGAATTTAGCAACACCAATTTTAAATCCCCCCGATTTATTTGATAGTAAATTTGCGAGCTTTCGACACTCTGTGTCTTTGTCAGGCAAATTCAGTGTTCTGGTCTGGAGGAGCAGCAGCAATGAGCAAGCAAGAGGGGCACGCAATTAATTCAGCTGAATGTTTCAGAATCATTCCCACCCCCCACCCCCCACAACATCACATTTTCCCATCCTGATGCAGTTAGTGTTAAGAATGAAGTTTTGGACCTGGTGTCACGAGATCTGGGACAGGAGGTTCTGAGACTCAGGCTACTCTGGACTATCAGTCACAGGACACCGTGTCAGTGATACTTCTCCAGCTGGTGACAGTGGGCTGCTCACATTACCAGCACAGCAGGGACACTGAGTCAACAAGATCCCTTTGCCAAACTGGAGATCAAATGTGGAGTAAGGGGGGTGGGGAGGGGTCAGGGATAGTGAGGGGTCAGGGATGTTGATGAGGGGGAGGAGTGAGGGATCAGAGGTGGTGAGGAGTGAGGGATCAGAGGTGGTGAGGGGTGAGGGGTCAGAGATGGTGAGGGGGTCAGAGATGATGAGGGATGTCGAGTCAGGGATGGTAGGGGTTAGGGATGTTGAGGGGTCAGGGGTCAGGGTTGATGAGGGGTGAGGAGTCTGGATTCGTGCAGGGTGAAGGGTCAGGGATCATGATGGGCCAAGAGTCAGGGGTGGTGAGGGGTGAGGTGTCAGCGATGGTGAGGGGTCAGGGGTCAGGATTTGTGAGGGCTGAGGGGTCAGAAGTGCAGTGTGGTGAGAGGTCAGGGGTGATGAGGGATCAGGAGTCCGGGATGATAAGGGGTCAGGATTGGTGAGAGATCAGGGATGGTGAGGGGTGAGGGGTCAGGTTTGGTGAGGGGTGAGGGGTCAGGGTTGGTGAGGGGTGAGGGGTCAAGAATGGTGAGGAATCAGAGGTCGGGGATGGTTAGGGGTGAGGGATAATGAGGGGTCAGAGGTCAGGGATGGTTAGGGGTGAGGGATAATGAGGGGTCAGAGATGCTGGTGAGCAGTGAGGATTCAGGGTAGGTGAGGCGTAAGGGGTGAGGGATGGTAGGCACGTCAGGGTTCAGGGATTGCGAGGGGTCAGGGATAGTGAGGGGTGAGTGGTGAAGTATGGTGAGTGATCAGGGATAGTGAGGTGTAAGGGATGATGAGTGGTGTGGGGTCAGGGTTGGTGGGTGGTGAGGGATTAGGAATGCTGAAGGGTCAGGGGTCAGGAATAGTGAGAGATCAGGGATGGTGGAGGGTCAGGGGTCAGGGATAGTGAGAGATCAGGGATGGTGAAGGGTCAGGGGTCAGGGATAGTGAGAGATCAGGGATGGTGAAGGGTCAGGGGTCAGGGATGGTGAGGGATGAGGGATAAGGGATGGTGAGGGGTGAGGGTCAGGGATGGTGAGGGATTAGGAATGCTGAAGGGTCAGGGGTCAGGGATAGTGAGAGATCAGGGATGGTGGAGGGTCAGGGGTCAGCGATCGTGGAGGATGAGGGATAAGGGATGGTGAAGGATGAGGGATCAGTGTTGGTCAGGGATGGTGAGGAGTGGGGGTCAGGATTGGTGCGGGGTGAGGAGTCAGGATTAGTGCGGGGTGAAGGGTCAGTGATGCTGAGGAGTGAGGGGGAAGGGTTTGTGAGGGGTGAGGTGTCAGCGATGGTGAGGGGTCAGGATTAGTGAGGGGTGACGGGTCAGGGGTGGTGAGGGGTGAATGGTCAACAATGGTGAGGGATATGGGGTCAATGTTGGTGAGGGGTGAAGGGTCAGGGACAGTGAGCAGTCAGAGATGGTGAGGGGAGAGGGTCAGGGATGGTCAGAGATCAGGAATGGTGAGGGGTCAGTGACGGTGAGGGGTCAGGAATGGTGAGGGGTCAGGGATGGTGAGGGGTCAGGGATGGTGAGGGGTCAGGGTTGGTGAGGGGTCAGGGATGGTGAGGGGTCAGGGATGGTGAGGGGTCAGGGATGGTGAGGGGTCAGTGTTGGTGAGGTTTAAGGTGTCAGAGATGGTGAGGGGTGAAGGATCTGGGTTGGTGAGGGTGTTACATAAACAAGGCCTCGTTTTATGGCTGATAAAATTGGATATTGTAAATGAAAGAATTGGATGTATTAAAAATCAAACCCAGTCAAACCTCAGGCAGGCCAGTCGTACAAATCATAAACCTGTCTGTGTCTGACTCATCAGCCCCCTATCAAAGCTCATTGCCCCCTGACTGATATTTAGCAGGAGATCATTGCACCCCGTTGAAATGCACCGGCCGATTGTTAGAAACCCAGACTGGGCCAGACTTTCTGTCACCGGGAGTTCCTGCAATGGGTTTAATCTGATAACAGGTTACATGGAAACAGCAGCGTGGAGATGGACACCGGGGGGTGGGGGACAGACCCTGGTGTCCTGTCAGGCAAACATCAAGAAACCCACTGGGGATGGGAACCCCGTCCCCCAGGATCTCATTGAGCAGAAGCCAGAGAAGTTTCTGGAAAGGCAAACAGGCAGGAGGGGAAATAGAGGGACACATTTCAGAGACCAGCAGTGAAGAGAGGATGAGGGAGGTTGACCATCTGGAAGACTGACCAGAGAGGGAAGGAAGGAAGAAGCTGTCATCGAGACTCACCTTCGACACAACAAACCAGAGAGACTCAGAGAATCGAGCCTGCAGTTTAACCAAACCATCTCTGCGGGTAGAATATCTGATTTTGGGGTATTCTCTTGTTTTATGGGGGTAATTTAAGGGTTAATTGGTTATTATTAATAAACTTGTTGAACCTTTACTTGTGTTTGTCCTTTGTCCACCTTGTAAATAAGGGAACCGGGGTAAAACATTGGAGTGAGCAAACTGGTCGAAAAAGGATCAGAGATTTTAAAATTACAACAAAATCATTCTCTGGGTGAGGGAGGGGAGTGAGGTCAGATCATTCTCTGGGTGGGGGAGGGGAGTGAGGTCAGATCATTCTCTGGGTGGGGGAGGGGAGTGAGGTCAGATCATGTGCATGAGAGATGGATTGGCCATGCTAAATTGCAACTTTGACGCAATCCATGTAGCCTAAAAATTGACCAACACTTACTCTCCCAAGACGTATTGCTTACGAGGATTGACTCCTAATTGACAGCAGGAGGACTCCTAATTGACATTGGTAAATTACAGGAAGCTCTGACAAATATTCATATGCATATCTGCACACTGACTCACTCACACACCCCGTCACCCACCCATACGCACACATCCTCACCCCCGCGCGAGTGCACACTCTGAATCTGAAAGGACAGAGTGAACCCAGCCAGGCCTGTGACACTGAATCAAAAAGGACAGAGTGAACCCAGCCAGGCCTGTGACACTGAATCAAAAAGGAGACAGTGAATTGAAACTACACACCTTTGGACCCTAAGTGCATTTATCATGGCCAATTCACCTAACCGACACATCTTCGGACACTAAAGGAAATTTAACATGACCAATCCACCACTCGTACACATCTTGTGACACCACGGGACAATTTAGCATGGCCAAACCACTTCTCGTACATATTTTGGACATTAAGGTGAATTTAGCATGGCCAATTAACCAAACCTACACATTTTTCAACCTAAGAGACAAACCCCAACCACCCAACCACACACCACACAAATTAGCCTGGCCAATCCACCCTAACCTACACACCTTGGGACAGCAGGGGGAATTTAGCCTGGCCAATCCACTCTAACCTACACACCTTGGGACAGCAGGGGGAATTTAGCATGGCCAATCCACCCTAACCTACACACCTTGGGACAGCAGGGGGAATTTAGCCTGGCCAATCCGCCTAATTACATAACTTGGAATATTAAGGTGCAGTTTAAGCAATTAAGCGAATTAAGGATTATAGGGAGCAAGCTGGTAAGTGGAACTGATCCACTTCAGATCAGCCATGATCTTATTGAATGGCAGGGCAGGCTCGAGGGGCTGGATGGCCAACTCCTGCCCCTCTTTCTTATGATCTTATGTTCTTTAGCACGACCAATCCATCTAAACAACACTCCTTGGGTCAGTCAGGGGCAATCTTGTACATACCCTGGGACACTAAGGGGCAATTTAGCACGGCCAATCCACCTCCCGTACACATCTTGTGACACTAAGGACAATTTAGCCTGGCCTACACACCTCTCATACACACCTTGGTACACAAAGATGAATTTAGCCAATCCACCTAACCTACACATATCGCCTCTTAGTATCCCAAGATGTGTAAGTTATGGCGATTGGCCATGAAAATTGACCCTTCATGACCCAAGATGTGTACGAAATGTGGATTGATCATGCTAAATTCCCCTTAGTATCCCAAAATGTATACGAGAGGTGGATTGGTAACATTAAGTTGCCTCTTAGAGTCACAAGGTGTGTCGGTTAGATGGATTGGCCATGCTAAATTGCACCTATAGTGTCCCAAGATGCGTA